>JBBPMD010000497.1:0-21294 GCA_038090095.1 Zangia roseola | reverse complement strand
AGGCGATTCGTACCGGACACCATTACTCTGTTTTTCTCTACTCTGCCCATGGTTTATATAAAACGACCAAGCTATGCGTATGCGTCCATGCAATAAGATATGTGTATCCAAGGTCAAATTTACGGATATTTACGACACAGCGAGAATTTTATCCAAGACACCTGCCTGCCAGGCTATCAATGGCATTTTTTGATCATGCGAGTAGGTATCTACATGCGACATCTGATTTCCGGTTCCTCGGCCAATACGGTAGGCCGAGGCGGACAGGGCAAACCCAACAGCGAATGACACGTGTACAGTGAAGTTGCTAAGTCTTCGAGTCAGTATATCGTCATGCGTAACTGGTGGCCAGACTGACATGATGCACCCTTCCCACCGCCCAATTGTCTTGCCGCTGACTGTGTCAACAAACCAAGTTCCCCCAAAGCGTTCGCTATACTGGTTGCCGGACTCGCAAAGTTTAGCGAGTAAACATTTTTCCACTTCGTCCGAGAGTAGCTGACTGAGCTGGGGAACGGAAGTGATAGATAGCGTCGCCTGCGGAAGATGTGCGACCAGGGAGGATGGTGAAAGGAAGGTGAATCGCAATGTTTGTCTGCGAGCGATATTAGCTTAACTCGTGAAAAGTAGTGATTGTACAACTACCTCTCGTCGAGGCGCAAATGGGCTTCACCCCCAACTCTCTTCAGAAGGGTCTCACCGGTCAGTCGATGTTCGAGGCTTTGACCAGTCTCCCCAATGGGTTGAAATCGTAGTGTGCATGGGATTCTGGTAACTGCCAGCGCAAACACCGCATTATTCAACGCGTCGAGAATCTTGCTGCAGAATTGTTGGTACTGTAAGAGATCGATGATGGGTTGAAGAAGTTCAGAAGATGGCTGTATATTGACTGCGGCGGGCGGCCGTTCAGACCCTGAGCCTGATACGCGTTTGGACTTGTCGCTGGCATGCATGGTCAATAAAAGAGCTTGCAACACGGCATGTATGAGATCGCATGTCGCTGAGAGACTTTTCGGTTCATAGGCTACCTCACGGAGGTCGTCATCGACATCCACCTATTTCTTCGTGAACCCAAAGTAACTTGTCACTGTTTCAGACTTACCATCTCGAACCGCAACTCAGTGCCGTGATCTACGTCTATGATAATTATGCGCTCGGCAACTCGGGCAGATGAGGTGGGGAGGTTGCTCGCCTCCCTAATCAAGACGGAAAATATCTCTTCATCCACGGTTTCTCGCTGAGCATCTTTAAGAGACGCCTCCAGCGAGAGGCCATCGGAGAATTCAATGACATTGCGGGCTGTGTGAGTTTCGCCACTCCAATCCTCCATCGTCAACGAAACTCGTAGGCGAGCTGATTGACGATGAGGGAATATCAGCAGGTTTGCTTCGGTCTCGAGCGTGGATAGATGAGCTACAGCCTTTCTCCGAAAGTGTTTTGGGGCTATAGACCAACATCAGACAAACAATGCTAACTCTGTCTGGCGTGCACCTACATTCCTCCAAACCGAATGATATCCAAAAGTCTTTGGCTGTCCTGTCTGCACCTTTGCCTGAGGGAGCCCAGACGGGCAGTGGCGCAGGGACCAAACTCCAGTTCGCCTTTCTGATCTTGAGCGCATCCACCCAATTCTTTTCGCTATTTAAACGGCTTCTTTCCAGCCTGGATGCAGCCTGCTTAAATACATCTGCTGCTTTCCTGAGTGCCTCATCCTTGCCACCGATGGTAAGTTGTGCATTGAATGCATCGACGGAGTTAATTCCTGGCGGCTTGGATACCACACTAGCGGTCAGCGAAGTGGAGGGCAATGAAGTCACAGGAGAAGGTTGGTTTGGCGTTGTAGATGATAAAAGGAAGGATAGAAGATCCCTGGCTTGCGTCATTTCTCCTAGAGCAATGCTAAGGTCCCGCGTGAACGGTCAAACACCAGAAGGTGAATTGAGCCTACAATAAATGAGGAGTAATTTCCATTCGCATCTTGAACAACTGCTCGGGTGACATGGTCAATTTCGTGTCATCCGCTGCATGTTCGCCATCCTCTGACACGGGTGAACTCTCTCGCGGAGGTGCCACCAATGCGTCTCCTTTGGGTAGCTGATCTTGACGCTCAAAGAAGTCGAGGCCTCGCTCGAGGAATATTCTCCTCAGGTTCTCCCCAAGGATCGTAGTGGGATTTTCGATTCTGTTCCAGGGTCAGCCAGTGCGCGCCGACAAGTCAGAACTCATACGGTTCGACGATCTGCTCGCCTTCCGAGGTGATGTCAAGTAAAACCGGGATACGCGCACCACTATCATCTTTGTAGGGTCTCTCGAGGGATAGTTTTGTCTTTTTCCAAGATGGCTCAGAGTCGTCCATGGTAGAGTCCTTGAAGACTGAGTCACAGGAGTGGTCGGCACGTGACCCCGGCTGCAACTCGCGGGCATCGCACCTTTTGATTCCTCGCACTGATCCACGAGGACACCAGAAGACAAAATGGCAAAAAGTGCCAACATAGATCCCGAACATGCCACTTTGAAGCGGCGGAAGACTGAGGATGACGACTTCCCCAACCTGCAGGCGAAGAAAGCTCGGACTAGAGTGAGGTAGGTTCCGCTCTCCCCGAACATAAGCTTTTCTTCAAATGACTGTCCAGCTTCTCGTGCGGTGAATGTCATCGCCGCAAACAAAAGGTATAAGTCTCTTCCTACAACCGAACGCTCGCTAACCATATTTGTCTAGTGTGATCGCCAGGTTCCTTGTTCTCATGTGTGTCGACGATGTCTTGTGCATCTGTAACATGGCATCGTTACTGACGGACTACTCTAGTGTATTGCTCGGAAAGTCCCTGAACTTTGCAAAGCATACACTCCTGGAAAGGCGGATCAAGATCTAAGCGCTCGACTGGCAAGGCTTGAACACATCATTGAACTTGCGCTACCCCAGTATTTTCATGGTTCTGCATCACCTTCTGCTGCGCCTTCCGATCGACACAATCGTGCTAGCTCTGATGGCCCTGACGAAGACAATCGCTCGATCACCGACGAACAAGACCCCAGCGGAGGTACCTTCCAGAGTGGGAAGTGGTACGGGAATAGCGCTTTAGGAAGTGTCGCTCCAGCCTCCGTATTGGAGCAAGTGAATGTTTCAATGGTTTGGTTTATCGCCATTCTGACATATATCCTCTTAGCTGGCCAATGTCGTAGTTGCTAGTTCTCATCAAGAGCAATGGGACCATGCCCACCATAATACTGGCTACAGCACTACCGCCGTAGCACAGAATGGCGGTCATGGTGTTGATCACAAAACAGCACTTGCGACCCCAGCCCTTATAGAATCCGTGCGACAGGATTCTGAACCATCCGCTGCCGATAATCTGAAGAGTTTGATACAAGAATGTGGAGCATCCCCACACAAAATATCGGAGCTGCTTCAGGAGCTTCCTCCCCAGCGATTTTCGGATGTGCTTATTGATCACTACTTTGCATCCATGTGAGCTACCACTTCAGATTTGTTGCTGTAGAGCAGGTTAACTGTCTGTCAGCAATTGGACAAGATACCCTCTTTCTGAGAAAGACTTTCGTGCAGCATATACGTCTCTCTGTGCGAACGGGGTCGGAGCGAATACCAACGATGCTCGCTTCCTGCCTCTTTTATTCGTGGTGCTAGCTATTTCGGTGCGACTTGCGCCGGAACACCTCGCTGGTGATTTGCGCACAAGGAGAGTTACTTCCCTGAGGTATTATTGGTCGTGTATGTTTCCTTTTTTTTCTGTCAATTTCTTTAGCTGACGCCTCGAGAAGCACGGCGATCGCTTTTGATTGCGGCAGCAATTCAGCCAGATTCTTTGGACATTGTCCTAACTCGCTTATTGGTGGGTTTACTGGCCCCCTACTCGTGAAGTTTGTTTCAAATACATGCGCAGAGCGCCCGCTTTTTGACCTTTGACCGCCGAATTACGGAGTGCTGGAGCCAGCTTGGCGCAGCTGTGCGAACTGCACAGGCCCTCGGCTTGCACCGAGATGCCGCACCTAGGGTTAGTCACGTCTTTAATAATTACTCTTCTTTTATTGATCTTCTTCAGGGACTGGATCCAGCCCAAGTCGAAAACCGCAGACGCATCTGGTTAAGTGCCTTGGCTAGCTGCGGTTGTAAGGTGCTAATCATTATTATATAGGTCATATCTTTATCATGCCGATCGTTCCTACGCCCTTGTCCTTGGCCGGCCGAATGCGATTCAAGATGATTATACGTGCACTCTACCTCCCCTTAACGTCGATGACGATTTCTCTCCCGCGACGATTCGCAACCCGCCCCCTCTGACGAGCCCCACAGTCATGACTTTTGTCGTCCTCCGCCATCAATTAGCTTCAATCATCGGCCGGATGGTCCATCATTTCCAGAAAGTTAATGCCCCTAGCCACTACTCCGACGTCCTTAGCCTTGATGACGACCTTCTGAAATTCGTTTCTGCCTTACCGCCCCATTTTGCATTGGAGCCAGACACATCTCTTGACGAGAAGATGCAATTCATACCTGTCCACCGATTCCTGCTGACTACGGAGATCCTCTTCGTGAGGATTGGCTTACATCGCCCATATATACTCCGTAAACTGAGCAGCGACCGTTATTTACGCTCAAGAATTGCATGTTTCGAGTCTGCCATCAAGGACTTCGATGTTCGCAAGGCTTTTCGCGAGAAAGTGCCCAGGGAGACCCGCGTGTCTCTCCATAACGCGTACCGGGAGTTCCAGACAGCGATGATTAGTGGCATTTATCTCGTTCTCCATCCACATGGGAAGGACGCGGACATGATGCATACTATTCTGGACGAATTTCTAAAGGACCACGAGGGTGTCCGCGAAATGGATGAGACCACTCGTCGGGAACTCAAAATCATCGAATTCCTGAAAAACCGTGCTCTCCAAATTGCAGAAGGCATGGAACAACAGGATCCACTTACGGCAACTGATACCCAATTTCCGTCAGTAGTGTTCACTGGATCAGCAACTTCGCGTCATGGACAGACCTTGTTTTCTTCCATCCTGGCACCAAAGTCGTCTGGTTCTACATCCCCTCTTTTAACCTACCCAACATCCCCCTTTTTGCCATCCCCTGCCATACAGCGTCTACAGCAGAGTTCCGCAGATGGGTCACTTGGCTCACCTGCAGGCACAAACAGTCCAAGTGGAGATGAAGAATCCGCAGCTCAGTCGTTACTCGACCATTGGTGCAGTACCTTCAACGATGGCACAGTTGACGGGCCAACAGGTATGCCCGCCCTTTCCTGGGGCGGGCCGGGTGGCGCAGACTTTACAGGCTGGGTCAGTGCTGGGCCCAATGTGGCACCAACCATTGACCCAAACCTTATGCCGACCCCCGACGGAGATTGGAGTTACTGGGAGAATCTTGTCAGTCAAATCAAGACCGGGCCTCCCATGTAGACTTGGGAAATGGATTTTGTCGGCGGACAAACGCTTTTGGCTGGTGGAAACTGATTGACTTGATCCCAGCTCAAGAGATACACGGCGAAGCAGGCTTCGAGTTTTATAAGTCAACGGGGACACTTTGCTGCTCAATACTGTTTAAACCTTTCTGGATGTACATATAATCAGCTAGATAACGTGCTTCTAAATACTCGTTATAAACTGTTTGCCTAGTCACCGGCGGAACAAGTTCGACGCATATGGAAATTGGAGGCGTAACCTAATTTATCCTGTGCTGGCACGCTCGCAACGTCCCATTGACCATGCAGTCAATCAACCGGTTTCTATACGGGCCTGCGCCAGAAGAAAGGGTTCGAGCATGGCAGAGTAAACTGCGTGCGGAGAGTCGACAACTGGATAGAGAGATGAGACAGGTCAGTGTCGTGAATTCCCACAATTGTGCAGGGTGATTCAGGATTGGTATCACACAGCTCGACGCCGCCACCCAAAAAGCGCGATTGACGGTAAAGCAACTCGCAGCCAAAGGTGATGTCAAGTCAGCGCGTATACTTGCGAAGGAGGTTGTGAGAAGCAACAAGCAGAAGGACCGATTGTCTGTTAGCAAAGCACGGTTAGGCTCCATCGGGACACAGCTGACGCAACAACTCGGTGAGCGGGCCGTGCATAGATGTCAAATCCGAGTCTGACACGTATTTCTAGCGATGCTCAAGGTCACCGGTTCACTGCAAAAGTCGACCGAGATCATGAGGCTCTCGAATTCACTCATCAAGCTTCCACAAATTAGTCAGGCTATGCGAGAGATGAGCATGGAGATGACCAAGGTGTGGCATTTTTCGTATTGGGATTACAGGCATTTAGTGGACTACGTAGGTCGGCATCTTGGAGGAGATGCTCGAAGACACGCTGGAGATGGACGAGGAGGAAGAGCTTGAGGAGGAAGCAGATGCGGAAGTGGACAAGGTACTGTTCGAGCTTACCAACGGCAAACTCGGGCAAGCGGGTACTGTGGGAGTCGAATTGCCTGTGAGTCAAGCGATTCCCGTGGTATGTTCGAATGCTGACCTGGACATTTCCAAGTCTGCACAAGAGCGGCTGGAGGAGGAAGAGATGGATAAGACGATGGAGCAATACCGGCAACAACTGGATGGACTATTGAGCGGGTAATAAATGAGAAGACATACCTTACGGATCAGCTGGATGGACACTATGGTCGTTCCGTTGTATTATAATCATCTTAGCTACAAGGATATGCTTGAGTTGTTAGATGATGGCTTTCTAAATTGCATTAGTGACGGATCTTCCACGTGGGTGAATTCGGCCGTGTGCACCCGGCGCCCGTTCCAGGTCTCAACTTTTTTCTTCGCATCATTTGCTTCTTGCTCTCCCTCCGTCTCAAAAATGTTGGCTCATAGGTCCATCACCGGTTTCGCAAAGGGATATCCTCAGGTAGACACCGTTCCACTTTGACACAAGCTAGGATCTTCTTACGTTGTTCCCAGTCCTTCAGGCAGTATGCGTCTGCCGCTCCAACTTCTGCATTTGCTGGACACAAGGGCAGTGGTGTAAGAAACCCACACATACTTCGCTACACGTCACTCACTTCGTGCAGGGAAAATACACGGTGACCTTGATTCCTGGTGATGGTCAGGCTATCAGACGCATATTTCTAGCGAAATGTATTGACGTCAGACACAGGCATTGGTCCCGAAATCAGCGAATCCGTCAAAGCCATCTACTCTGCTGCCAACGTAGGTCTACGTTACGCGCGTTTTCCCGATATGCTCAGCCCAAGCGCAGGTCCCCATAGACTGGGAAGAAGTCAGTGTGACCCCTGTATTAAAAGGTGGTAAAACCGTCATTCCGGACGTGGCGATTAGCTCGATCAGGAAGAACACTGTCGCTCTGAAAGGTGCGTTTGTTTGAAGCTGATCAAACTTATCAAGGACTAAGTACGCCCCAGGTCCCTTGGCAACACCGAGTGAGTTCGACTCTGCCAACGGGTTTTTGTACCTGAATTCATTCCTGGCACCAAGTTGGCAAGGGTCATGTTTCCCTCAACTTGACACTTCGTAGGACGTTCAATCTCTTCGCCAATGTTCGTCCGTGTGTCTCGATCAAGGGCTTCAAGACCCCTTACGACGACGTGAACACAGTCCTTATACGTGAAAACACGGAAGGCGAATACTCGGGTATCGAACATGAGGTACGCCATTTGGTATTGCAGCGGCATTTTCGTTTACGTGGAGATTCCAGATTGTTGATGGGGTTGTTCAATCTATCAAACTCATCACTTACGATGCGTCGGAGCGCGTGGCCCGATACGCGTTCCACTATGCGCAAGCCAGTGGGAGAAAAAGGGTGACTGCCGTCCACAAGGCCAACATCATGTAAGCCAAGACATGAACGTGCGTGTGCTGAAATCACGTATTACTTTCGATAGGAAAATGTCGGATGGAATGTTCTTGTCGGCTTGCCGCCATGTGTCGAAAGATTTCCCGGAAATCACGTACGATGAGGACCTGCTGGATCGAGTCTGCCTGCAGGTACGCTTCCCTGTACGGGAGGTGGACGTGAGTTGAATAATTATACTTTGAACAGATCACGCAAAATCCCGAGCCATATTCAAACCGGGTCATGGTGATGCCCAACCTATACGGTGATATTTTGTCGGACATGTGTGCAGGCTTGATTGGCGGTCTTGGTCTCACACCTTCAGGCAACATTGGACGGGTACGCACGTTTATATTTGAAGCATCTGCACGCGCTGAGCTTCCCAAGGATGCATCTATTTTTGAGGCTGTGCATGGTTCCGCCCCTGACATCGCAGGCATGTGCATGTCCGACATTCGTAGAGGTCGACTGATAGCATCTACAGGAAAGGGATTAGCTAACCCGACAGCGCTGTTATTGTCTTCTTTGATGATGCTGAGGTACGGATAAAGTTCCGATGCGGCGGATTATTGGTTGATCCGACATGCCTCATATTAGACACATGAATCTGAACGACTACGCGGCGAAGATCGAGAAGGCGGCGCTCGACGTAAGTGACCAAGGTATCATGTCTAAACTATGGATGTTGACGTCGATCCCCAGACGATCGCAGAGGGTAGGACGATAACCGGGGATCTTGGTGGTAGGGCTACCACGAAGGAGTACACTGCAGGGATCATCAGTAAGCTCTCGGCTGCATGAACAATCGGTAGAGTTGGATAGATTGCACCTATGTACGGATGGGGATAACTAAGTTATATACATAGGTCGGACCCGGAGTGGACTATGGTTATAGAGCGTGGGAATATCGAGTTTGAAAATGAGAGGGACCGGTTTGCTGCGAGATTCTTCGCGACGACAACTAGTAAACTCTCATCCACGCCTACACACGGCATTCACCTCCATAATCCCCTCACAAGCCCTACAGGGCAAGCCTTCCAGCATACATCCACTTTCTTACTTCCAGGTCTTTCAAACCCTTTACCTTGTTCGCTTCCTCGTTCTCATCCCCTTCTCAGACTTCCACATATCTTCATATACTGTAACGCTACGAACGAAATGACAGACGAATCCACGCCAAATCAAGCCAGGAATGATGACTCCAGAAAGTCCATCTCGGCTGCTAATAACCCACGCGGATCCAAGAGGACCCCTTCCAACGCCAGGCCCTCTTCCGCTGCGGGAAATCTCTCAGGCGCCCCAAGGCCCTCCTCTAGAGCCGGTAACAAGAAATCCGCCACTCCTGTACCCGGTGGTACAGAATCCGGCTCAGAGTCGAGCAAGAAACCCACGGAGGCGAAGAAGCCTGACTTGCCACGCAATAAGAGTCAGACTGGTCCCGGTCAACGTAATGGAAATAACCGTAACCGCCAGCCCTCGTCCTCACAGGCGAATCGTAGCAGTGCTGCCAAGGATCGGACTTCGATGGGTCAATCTTCCTCCCCTGCGCCTGCCTCCGCTTCGGAGTCCAGTGATGCCTTGTCTTCCCTTCAGCGTGTCATCGCTGATCTCAAGACGACTACTCCAAGCCAAGCATCCCCTACTGCTAATTCGCTTGCTGCTTCTATGCATGCCCCGCAACCCCCGACTTCAAACCTTCCTGCGAACGCACCTGTTTTCCTTCCTAGTGCTCCCGCTTTCACTCCTTCTACCCTACCAGATGCCGCCCGCCACCGCAAGGCTGCGTCGCTCGGGGCATCCGCTCTCTCCGGAAATTTCAATTCATTTTCACCCCATCTCGGTGCGATGATGGAAGACGTAGAGGATGCGATGGGCGTCTCGTTCGAAGATGGCGAAATATCTGAGAATTTCTTTCCTAATCCTGGCCATCAAGCCCGGTCGCAATCCCAAAATTTCATGGCTCCTCGTTTTGCCGCCTTGGCCGCCCAACAAGAGCATGATGTTCTTGGTCCAACCGGACGTCCCCAGCTTGCCCCGAACTTCATGTTTGGTGCTCGCCGACGTACTAGTTCAAACCTGCCAATGGGCCCGCTGAACGAAGAAGATGTTGGGTTTCAATTCCCACAGCAAAGCCAAACACCCGAAGGTGTCGTCCACGACCAACCTCATCGCAGGGCAGAGAACGACATTACCGGTATTATGGCCGAGCAGGTACGCGTACCCAGTTCCACAATTTCTTACTTTGACTCATCTGTTTCAGATTGCGATCCAAAACCAGATAGAGGCCCTGCAACAGCATCAACAGGCGCTTTACCAACAGCAATTAGCTTCCAATCAGGTCCTCTCTTTGCAAACTCCTGGTCTTGCACCCAACAGGCACAGGCGTGTCCAGAGCACATTGCCCGTGGGCATCATGGGAAACAACAACGGCGGTGGTTTCACCCCTCCAATGGGCCAGTTCAACTCTATGGCCAACTTGGGTATCAGCCCTGACTCGCAGCCGCCTGGTTTACCTCGTGGTCACGGAAGGAGACACAGTGTTAATGTCGTCAACAAACCTTCTCAGAATCCTTCCCACGGTGCCGCCGCTTCCGTGAGCTTCCCTTACAGTGGCCAGGATGGCTTCGAGGATGGCTTCGCCTCTCCTTTTGGAGGCCATTCGCGTACGACCTCCCGAGCCGACTCTAGTTGGAGAATTAGTGCGTATCGACTTCTGATGAAACACATCTTCCTGACCTCTGGTGCAGATGGTGGCGTTATTCAAGGCAACAACGCATTCGCTGCTGATCTCGCGCAAGCGCAGGCTCAGCTACAAAGCTTGCAACAGTTCCGTGCTGCTGCCGGAGGCCACCACCACAAAATGCCTTCATTCTCTTTCCCGAATATGTTGCCAAACATGATGGCCGCCAACATGATGGGCTTGGGCATGGGAGGTGTGAGCCTGTTGCAGCAGCAACAGCAACAGCAACAACAGTTCCAGTCCCAGTTACAACAGCAGTCCAATCAACCGCAACGCAAATCTCTTTTTGCTCCCTATCTCCCTCAGGCCTCTCTTCCTCCTCTCCTAGCCGCGGGAAAACTGGTCGTAGGTATCCTTCGCGTCAACAAGCGCAACAGGTCCGACGCATACGTTGCCACTGAAGTTCTGGATGCCGATATCTATATTTGTGGCTCTAAGGATCGCAACCGTGCTTTGGAGGGTGATATTGTCGCTGTCGAGCTCCTTGATGTCGACGAAGTGTGGGGTACTAAGAAGGAGAAGGAAGAGAAGAAGCGCAAGAAGGAGGAGAACTCTGCCTATGACTTGAAGACCACTGCAGGTCGGAAAGATGACAAAAAGAAGGACGATGTCGAGGTCGAAGGTCAGGGATTGATGTTGTTCGAGGATGAAGAGTATGATAATTTCAGTATAATCTTACACGGCGCTAACGTCTGTCTGCAGGGTCACAGATGAAGTTAAGCCCCAGTTTGCTGGACATGTTGTGGCAGTCGTCGAGCGCATGCCTGGACAACTCTTTTCTGGGACACTTGGTCTTCTACGCCCATCTTCTGTGGCTACCAAAGAGAAGCAAGAGGCTGAACGCCGTGAACGGGAAGGCGACCGTGGGGATGAACCACGACGTGGACCCATTGAACGACCCAAGATCGTCTGGTTCAAGCCGACAGACAAGCGTGTACCTCTGATTGCCATCCCCACCGAACAAGCGCCTGCAGATTTCGTTCAAAATCCTGAGATCTATGCGAACAGGTTGTTTGTTGCTTGCATCAAGCGTCACGTGCGTGCTTGGGATCCAAACTTATTCTTTTCACTGACATTCTGGGATATAGCCCATCTCTTCGCTCCATCCTTTCGGTACTTTGGCTGAGGAACTCGGTCCTATTGGAGACATCGAGGTTGAGACCAGTGCTCTGTTGAAGGACTGTAACTTTCCCACTGAAGAATTCTCTGAGAGTGTACTCAAGTGTCTGCCTCCGACCCCTTGGAGGTACGTTGTTCATCCTTGCGTGTGAATTCTGCTTACATCGTCACTAGCATTCCTGAGAGGGAATACGAGATCCGCAAGGACTTGCGCGAGGAACGGATCTTCACCATCGACCCAGTTTCGGCTAAAGACCTAGATGATGCCTTGTCCATCAAGCTGAATGATGATGGTACTTATGACGTTGGCGTTCATATTTCAGACGTGTCCTACTTTGTGAAACCTAATACCGCGCTTGACCGTGATGCCCGCAAGCGAGCCACAAGCGTATACCTCGTTCAGAGAGCAGTGCCCATGTTACCGCCTACGCTCAGCGAGGAGGCCTGCAGTCTTGTTCCCGGTGTCGAGCGTCTCGCTTTTTCAGCTGTTTTCACAACGACTACGGAAGGAAGGGTAGTCAATAAGTGGTTCGGAAAGACTATCATCAGGTGAGTGACTCGATTCGACTATACTCAATGCATTGCTCACTGGTCAAAAGATCTGCAGCGAAACTGTCCTACGCCGATGCAAAGAAAGCAATCGATGGACAGTCAATAAGTGAGCTCGACGTGTCACCGGAACATACTGTATCGGCGATCGAGGAGGATGTAAGGGCATTGCACCGGATCGCGCAACGACTTCGTGCCAAGCGTCTTCAAGACGGTACCCTGACTCTCGACTCCGCACGCCTGTCGTTCACTCTGGGTGATAACGGCCTTCCCTCGGATTGTGGACAAGACGAAAGCAACGATGCTAACTACTTGGTTCAAGAGGTATGCATCATCCCAACCATGATATTACTGATTCTCGAGCTAGGGACCAGTTCATGCTCTTGACCAACATCGCCATTGCTCAGCGTATTGCCGTCCACCTCCCTGAACAAGCACTCCTGCGTAGGCACGACTCTCCCATCGAAAGGCGCATGGTACTTGCCCTACTTTCACTATACTTTTTTCGATATTGATGCTAGTTCTGTAGAATGTCTTCTGCGATCGCGCCAAGCGTCTGGGTGTGGACATGGACACTTCAACCTCGGGTGCTATTATGAAATCTTTTGACACAATCGCTCATCCCACCGCTCGCATAGTCCTCGAGCTACTTTGCTTCAAAGCCACCCAACGTGCTAAGTATTTCTGTGCTGGCATGCTGGATATTGCCAAGTACGGACACTACTCTCTCAACGTCCCTCTCTACACACACTTCACTTCCCCTATCCGGCGTTACGCTGACATCCTTGTGCACCGCCAACTCGAGTCTGTCCTTCAAGGTGGAAGTGAGTAGAATTTATCCCATTATTGTGGCTTCGGCTAATTTCACGTTTATAGATGATCCTAAGTTCACCATGGATAGAGATGCTGTCGCAAAGATTGCTCAGCAATGTAACATGTATGCACCTTTGTCATTTAGGTTTAGCTCCCCGCTGATATCCTCTAGTAAACGAGATTCCGCGAAGTTGGCACAAGAACAGTCTATTCACCTTTTCCTTTGTGTCTTTATCTCGGACTTGACCCACCGTTACGGACCGGTTATCCGCCAGGCCAAGGTTGTCAATGTGCTTGATGCCGCCTTCGATGTATTGGTTCCCGAATTTGGCATTGAAAAGAGAGTCCATGTAGACCAGATGCCGATCGATGTGAGTCGGTGATTGGGTTATCTTTGCGCTGGCTGATCATCCACCCAGAATCATGTGTATGATGAGCACACCCACACCCTCCAGATCTATTGGTCTGGAAAGGACGTCATCACTTGGCTCGCAGAAAACAGTGATGACGAGCATCTGAAGAAGGTTAAGCAGAACGCAGAGGCTCACGCTGCCAAAATGGAAGTGGCATCACGCTCTTTGCATGACGAGAACGCTCTCTTCGATGAAGACGAAGTCGAGGAAGACGAAATCGTACTTGGCCGAGACGAGGAGGCTGTCAAAGAGACGGAGACGTCCAAGCAGCGTCTCCTTTCCGCTACCAAAGTCGAACCTGTGTTCGAAGGTTTGAGGACGACTACATCTGGTCACAAGATCCAGGACATCAAGGAGTTGATGACGGTGCCGGTGTGTAACGAATGTCTTCTTTCAGGATCGCGCTAACATGGTTTGATAGGTGATCGTGACCGCCGACTTGACCAAGAGTCCCCCTGTCATCAAGGTGTACAGTGTCAATCCGTACGCAAGGGTGAATTGAAGAAATGAGCCACCACACCGCTCACGAACCCTTTCGCTTTCCGAAACATATCTGTTGTACGATAGTGTTAATATTCTGCATGCTTTCGTTTCCCTTCCCCCTCGTTGATACTGACTCATGACCCGTTCATGTGCCGGTTGTGTATGGCTATGTCTATGAGAAGTTTACATGATGTTCGATTCCCTTGGGCTTTATTTCCGTTGGATAGTTTGCAACACGTGCATCTGTCCTGTCCTATGTTCTTATGTCGTAGTAGTGTCCTTAGTTCAACAGAGATCTTAGTTTCAAAAAGGTTCCGAATATCTGGAGTCTATACTAGTAAAGTACAGTACAAGAAGTCAGGCCGTCGTAAGTTAGTACAAATAGTGTAAGCAATACATATTGCGTTACGGTAGGGAAAAGAGTGACATTACAATGATAGTGTCCAACTTAAATCCAACCAGGAGGGGGCGACCCCACCTCATATTTAAGGTCCCTTCTCTGTCTCATACTGGCTCGTTCCCGGAGGGGTATATCTTTGTTTTCGCACGACGAACTCGAGCCGGATGCCCGAGAGGCGAGATTGGCATTAACGGCACCAGTGCCTTTGCCCATCAAGGATGCGTGATGTTCAGGCGGCCCAACCCTTTGCTGGAGCGACTGAGACTGTTCGATGACCGTGTGGAACGAATGCACCGAACCGATCTTGCCATCATGTGCAGGCGCACTGCGACGGCCGGCAGTCGAGATCGGGAGGGGAGGCACAGGAGGATGGACGAGATGTATTTCGCGGGAACATAACTTGTAGAGCTCGGTCAGTCCGAGATAGTTCGCTTCGTCCCGGAGTTCGAGGAGGGATTCGAGGCGGGCAGTGGACATGGCTGTCAGCTGTACTGCACGTGGGAGTGTATCTGGGTGATCTGGGGCGCTTGGAAGGGAACGTAGGTAAGCAAGAATGTGCGTATAACTGTCAAGGTGGTCGAGTCAACGTCGGATGCCATAAGAAGTAGACAGGACTTACGGAGCACTCGGCCTATCAAGAAAGATGTGGATACCATTGGAGGACGGTGGGTGGCAGCCAGAGGAAGTGAGGTGGTCACGAAAGACGGAGTTGAATCCGTTGCTGTATGCGTCGCTCACGTTTGAATATACGGACGCTGATTCGGAGATGGGAGACAACAGAGAGGTGATGTAGCGAGAGAGGTGAGAGGGCCGGGATAGCAGAGTTTTCAGGGAGGTTCGATAGGTGGTGGTACATGTTTCCAAAGTAATGATAAGCTTGGAAGGGTCGCGGGAGCCATCTGGAGTGGGTGAAAGAAGGACGGCCTCGAATGGAGGTTGCGGTGGAGTGACATCAATGTCAGCAGGAAAGACAGGCGTTGAACGAGAAGGAATGGGAGAGTGTGCTATCATGGTGGATGACGAGGAATGTTGAGCTGCAGAAGACGTAGAACATGACAACCGGGTATGTGACACATCATCTGACAAAGGGACAGCTGTCGGGTTGACAAACGATCTGCCTCCGTCTCCGGTGTCCGAGATGTCGGGTAGTGGTGGGAGAGGAGGACTGGGTGAACGGAGCGGTGGTAGATTGCTTTCGTTTTCCTCTCCATCATCCAATGGAGCTTCTCGCTCCACTCCGTCTTCCTCGTTTATTAATTCAAAAACCTTCGGCGGACCGGACAATGCCTCTTGTGGGGTGCGCACAACGGTGGCACCTGAACCAAGCGGCCCGCTACGGTGAAGACTGAAGTGATCAAAGGAGCTACCGATTTTCGGTTCGGATATCCGAGTTGGTTTTTGGGCAGCCTGGGAGATGGAGCGGGTGGAAGTGGAAGAAGAGCTACGATTCAACCAAGTGATTTGCTTGGACAACGAGTGTTTGTGACCATGACCGCGCGGCGGCGTGGTGCGTGTAGTGGAAGCGAGAATTTCGGGAGACGAAAAGGAAGGAGCCGGCTCCGAGTGAGCAGGGTAAGAAATATCACAGGGTGAACGCTGAACACGTTTTGAAAGTATCATAGTGGCAAAAATGGTCAAAAATGATGGAGAGGAAGGAGAAGACACTCAGACAAAGCGCAAAAGCATAGTAACGTGGACAAGAGACGTGCGCAGACAATAAGGCGCATGTCCGGAGCCGAGCCAGCAGCGAACGACGACACTTGCCAAAATAGGAAGACAATGCGTCTCAGATGTGGCTTGGTTTATCTCCACCATGGAGCACGAAACCATTCAATACAGAGTCAATCTACCAAACGCATTGCATGCCATCTCCCCTACTCTCGCAGCACTCCATGCATCGCGTGTTGTAGCCCTTCACCCAGAGACCGCTACCATCTTAACACCTTCCCACTGTCTGAAATGCGGCGCATATCACTTTTCTGGGGATCACTCAACCCCCCTCATCAGCCCATCCGCGAAAAAGAAACGTAAACGCGACCCATCCTCACGTAAACTTCTCCAGAGAAGATGTCATTCGTGCGGCTTCTCAATCGACGCACGCACCAACCTATCTCTCGACCATTCCTTCGAGCCGACACAGGTACCAAATGATCCTCCGAAAACGGGACCCATACCAGCCATTCAACGGACCAACGAGATAGGTCGTGTGGCACCGCCAACTGATACGCCCCGTTCCACCTCCACCAGTAGCACTGCTCCAACGACCTCGCGAGCTCCACCTCGACAGTCACAATCCAAAACGAGTCATGCAAAGAATTCAGCTTTGAAGCACATGCTTTCCCGTGATCGTCAGAGGGAAGAAATCGGGAAAAACAACAAGAAAAAAAAGGAGGGCCACGAAGGGCTAGCAGCTTTCTTGAAGGAGCTATGATCGCGCCATCGGTAAGCATGACTTATTTCCTCTCCTACATCTTATTCAAGTCATTGAATTGTAGCGAACATATTTTGTGTGGCCACGTTCCTGTATACGACCCAATAGTACCGAGATCAGCCTTTTCGGGACCGTCGCTTCGTATCATGGTGGCCACCACGAATGTCTTTTGAACCCCAAGTCTGGATCTAGTTGTGAGACTACTTCCTGTATGTCCGCCAAATTGAGTTTATTCAGGTTGGTTAACCTATTCTTGAGATCGTCGAGGATTTGATGGGACACCAAGTTGACTGTGCTAGATGGCGACACTCCATCATTTTCCCTCTCATGAGTCGCGACCATCGATTTCTACCTGTTGACGGAATTAGTGGACGGAAATGGGAATCATACACGAGGACTCTCGATTTCAGACTTTCATGGGTCCGAAGCACGTTCCACCGAGCGCCTCCCGCGAGACCACATTATAGCTCTCGGTAGATTAATAGACAGAGAAATTGAGTTCCCCCGTTGTGTACCGTATCACTAGACGCGGATCCAAGGCGCAATCTGGGCCATCGTACTGGACACTGTTCACCCAACTAAGCTATTTCACTGGGGCACAAGCCCAAAACTTGCGACCCTCACACTGACGTTCTTATTCTGAGAGCCATCGATAGTGGTATGTGAGACAAGCGGGTGCAGGCGCAATCAAGCTTTTGGGAGGGAAGTTATTACGTCCAGTATTGTCAAAGTAATAAGTACGTAGTCAAGGACTCCGAAAGCGATTGTCTAAAGCGTTCTATCCAGCATCATATCCGCAAATACTATCTAGGGCTCAAAGGAAGGAGAGTCAGTGGATTTGACTTCGAAGTCCTCCATTGGCGCCTTGACGAACCACCCAGGCCAACACAAGACATACACAGAGGTAGCGATGATCAGAGGAAGCGTGTCGAACGCATAAAAGTACCACTCCGTTGTCGCGAGAACTCCATTGAACCCTTCAGAAAGTTCAGCGACTCTGTAGCAAGACCGTATCTGGCGCATTTGTCAGATATCTTTCAAGCCGCATAGCAACTGCTGCGGGCACTTACGAGAATGCCAATGCAACTGATGGTCAACGCGCCGGCCAAAACCCGCCAATCACGGTGCCATGGCTGCGCCTTGCGGCCTTCCCATGCGCCATGCTCCAGGGTATACACTCGGTACAAGAAGCGGGCGTAAATGCAACTGAAGATACTGAACGACGCCAGTTGGAGCACCAGACCCGCGAGGAAAATCTATTTTTTTAATTACATGAATTTCCATTACAATCACTAAAGGGTGACGAGAGACTCACATGCTCGCCAGCTTGCGCCGTGGATAGATTACGCGTGGTGGTCATTCCACCTCCAATGGCTTGAATCGTAAACGTCGTGAGATCCGAGGAAACAAAAATGAGTGCCAGTCGATGCACGGGGAGCGTAACATGCGCTGTGCATTGTATATGCCTGGCAAGTCGTCCCAGTAAGATATAGTCCGCCGCTATGAATGCGCAAGGCTATACCACGAACATAAGGTTTCGAAGCGTGAATTACAAAATGGAACACACCGATAACACGATGAACAGATACTCGGCGATGTATATAGACTCAGAGTCAGGATTATTGTGCAAGCCGTATCGACATCCAAATCCTGCGGCGTAGGCTGGTCGCTGGTTAGTGTTGCACCGTTTCGTCAGTAAAGATTCCTACTATATAATCCAATAACCATGACAAGCATCCATCTTGCACCATATCGGAAGGTATAAAAGGTCTGCACAAGTGCAATGAACAAGACGATTGCTAGGGAATTGGATTAGTGTGAGGCGCCGGGCGGAGAACCCTAGTTTACCAATTGCGATACTGGTCAGAGTATTGGATGCGATATATTTCAGAGGGTTGTAAGGGTCATCCTTGGGGTCTGCGAATGGGTCTGTAGGTGGTCCGGTGATGGTTTGTGCTTGCGCAGCTGGTACTGTGAGAGCAAAGGTTACCAGGCAGACATACAGGCTTCTGAGGGATTCAAAGGCCGGCGCCATGAGTAGGATGCAGTACAGAGGAAAGCAGTAAACGTGACACCACGGGCATGTTAGCGCAACTTAGTGTATACAATTTTCGCCTGGGAAACAAACTCAATTGACTTCGGGTTCCACTTAGAACCGGCCGGATAACATCGAGGTGACCGTATGGCTTGGGCTGTGAGGCTCATGCCTGCGCATCAGATCGGTCTTGCGTTATCATCGGTGATTGCCTGCTTCCCCTTGTCACCGTGACATTGCTGGGCTTGTGGGACATGTACCTCACGACTCATCAAGGGCACTACTTCACAAATGGAGTACGTATGCAAATAAGTGGTTCACGTGTTCATAGTCAGACCAACGAAGCCGCACACCTCCGTAAAGCAAAAGTGACCTTGCTGTGTGTATTTGATGCGGCGCATCTTCATCAAAGATGGGACTTGGCAGACAAAGATCAGCTTGGTTGAGATGCTACTATGACGAAAGCTGCCGCGGACTTTCACACGGCGGAGGAAATGATGTACACATTTCTTACGTACATAAGTACTGACGTACTACTCTCAACACTCTACGACGCACCGTGTCTACACTTCTATCCCTAACATACCCGCCTCACGCCCCTGCTCCCCCGGAGATGCCCATGTTTGAGACGCCGTCCGCGAGGTCATCGGCACGATCGTCGATTAGCTTAGTAACCTTGAAGTATAAAAGTCGGTCAATAGATCATTCTTCCGCGTCATTGTATTCACCTTTCCTATAGCGATGGTTCGTCCTGGAATCCTTATAGTCAGCGACAACAGGAACTAAATAAAACTATGTTCATGCTTACCTTCGTCTCGCAGTGTGAATCGCCCGAGCTGAGGATAGTCGACAAACCTCTCAACACAGACTGGGAGCGGTGTCTCAACAAGAGCCACAATCTTCTGACCTGGATAACACGATCGTCACTACCTCGCGGGTCCCAAGATAACACAGCTTACCCCTTTTAGCGAATTGAGGCGGCTTCTTCGACTTGCGTCCAGTGGCTTTGTCAAAGTAATGCAGTAAGACCTGTATGCAACACATGCTCGTGATCAGAGAAGACGAGGAGAGAGTGGACCTACTGGCAGCGTGATTTCTTCGGACAAAGTGTGAACATGCATCACAGCTGAGTATCCGGCGCAAATGATGTTTTTGTGTTCTAGAATCGCCAGCTGAGCTTCAAATTGCCGTACTGCATGCACTGGGTTCTTTGGGCTCGTGAGTACGAAGCCAGGGGTAATTTCCTCGTCCTCTACTCCTCGCAATCTGAGTCGTACGTTGTCTCCACACATGGCCGACGAGATTTCCTCTTCTATTTCATTGTAGATTGCGGCCACCTCGACGGTGGCTTTGATGGGCATAAGAATCAAGCTGTCTCCTTTGCGCATATGTCCCGACTCAATCTTCCCGACTGCGATGGCACCCATATCTTTGTACTTTTCCGAGACGGGCATCATGAGTGGGGCGTTAATTTTCCGATCAACCATGGGGATATGGTCGAGATGGTCGAGAAACGTCGTGCCCCTTGTAGAGAATCAGCAATCAGCGCGGACGAAGAAACGAAGCGACATACTTCCACCAGGGACATACCGACGGAGGAACAGGATCCTTGAGGTTGAGTCCAGTATAGGCTGAAATAGGTATAAAGGTGATGTCCTTTGGATTGAAACCGGCGGCCTTGATGAAGGGTATGAGTTTGTCTTTAATTTCGTTGTAACGGCTTTCTTCCCAATTGACAGTAGGGTCGTCCATCTTGTTGATAACGACGACGACCTTTGAGACACCGACGGTCTTGACAAGCATGATGTGCTCTCTCGTCTGACCACCCCTTTCAAAACCGGTCTCAAACTCACCCTTGCGAGCTGAGATGACGAGGACGGCGACATCTGCTTGGGCTGCACCGCTGATCATGGAAGGAACATAGGTCTTGTGGCCGGGAGCGTCAAGCATTGTGTAGCGACGATTTAGAGTCTCAAAGTAACCACGACCGACTTCGACGGTCTTACCCTTGCTACGTTCTTGTGGGGTGGAGTCAAGGGCCCAGCTGAGGTACCAAGTCTCTCTCCCGGCTTCCTTCGCCTCGTGCTCGTACTTTTCCATTGTTCTTTTGTCCACGACGCCGGTGATATAAAGCAGGTTACCGCCGAGGGTACTCTTTCCAGCATCTACGTGACCGATGATTACGATGTTCAGATGTTCCTTGACTGGGGTGGTATAAGAGATCAGAGGAAAGAAGAGGAGTCAGAAGCTGGACGGACCATCGCCGAAGAGATCCTTGAGGACGGTTTCATCAGCAGCAGACTGGACCTCTCGTGCGACAGCAGTGATGTCTGTTTTTGATTTCTCGGTGGAGAATACCTTCTTCGAGACCGAAGGAGCAGGTGAAGAAGAGTGAGAAGCCTGCGGAGACGGCTGTACGCTAGAAGCAGCTGCGGGTGTTGATGCCGGGGCGGGTGTGGCTGCGCTTGTGGGTGCGGACGCGCTCAGCAGAAGAGA
>JBBPMD010000496.1:0-21377 GCA_038090095.1 Zangia roseola | reverse complement strand
CCCGACAACGAAAGGCAAGATTCAAATTCCAAGGAAATGTTTCAATACTCAACTATATAACTCAGAATGATTTATTCATCTATTGTGGGTGATTCGTTCGTTGACAATTTCATGCACTAAAGTCTCGACAGTCACCTACAGTGTATATGACAAGCACATTAGATTCTTCCACAGTACAAATACCTATCCGCTTCGCCGATCAGGGTCACCGACAAGCCCGTTCCTCGTGGGGTACCTACGACGATGATTCATTCGGAATCTGGAGTTGTAAGTTCTCTGCTGACGGCAATGAAGTTATTGCAGGTGGAAGCGGTAATATTTTTGGTAGGTGGCATATATACCACTGCAATCCTAGGAGCGCTCACATCATTCAGTATATGATCTTTTGGCGGATCGCAGAACAGTCAAGATCACGGCACACTTACTCGATGTTAATAGTTGTTGTTGGGCTGATACTGCATCAGGGAACGTGTTGATCAGTGCTTCGGATGACACGTTTCTGAAAGTCTGGTAAAAATTACTTCTTGTCTCGCCACTGTCAGTGGTTGACTATGGTCTGTGGCAGGGACAGACGGTCACTCGGTGCGTCGCAGAAGCCATCAGGAGTGCTCGTCGGGCACACCGAGGGAATCACCAATGTGTCCGCCAAGGGTGATGGCAGGTATGTCATCTCGAATGGCAAGGACCAGACTCTCCGACTGTGGGATTTGCGCAAGATGTGCAGCAGCAGTGACTTTGATACGTTCGCACACAAAGATTATAGATGCCCGGATTACGACTATCGGTATGGGTTACAGGCTACCGTATGCTCCTAACTTACACCACATGAAGATACGGTCACTTCCCGATGCCAAAACGTGCCGCACATCCGAATGATTGTAGCGTTATGACATATCGAGGACACGCGGTCCTGCGCACACTCATACGATGCAACTTTAGTCCCGCAGAAACTACCGGCGGCCAATACATCTACTCGGGGTCAGCAGACGGGAAAATTCACGTAAGTGAACACGACTCCTCATTGTCTTCGTAATCAACGGGAGGTGCTGTTCAAAGATCTGGTCACTGGATGGCCGGATTGTTCGAGTTCTGGATCGTTCGCAAACTCTGCCAATGTCGTTTGATCCATCTGGTCCTGAGCCGGAGCCGCTATCAGGATCCCGTGCAACAGTGTGTGTCCGAGACGTGAGCTGGAGTTCCAGGGTAACGTTATACTTTACAAGCATCCCCATTCGCTGATGCGTGCTTCAGGAACCCGTACTGATGAGTGTCGGCTGGGAGAGTGCTCGCGTTGGTGGAAGCATTGTCGCTCGCCATGAGTGGAAGGGGCTCTCCAAAATGGCCTACTCGCTGGAAGATTTCGCTGAGAAGCAACGTACAGAACGAGCGGAAAGGGCAACGAGGCGAGCAGTAGGATACCGACGTGTACCCGGCGCATTCGAAGAGGAAGAGGAGGAAGAGGAATGATTTGCTTTTTTGGACACTCGATTTCGTTATCATTTGTACTGTATTGCTACTGTCGGACCCCTTTTCCAGTGCGGCCAATAAACGCCCTGAAACTAGTCCACCATCATCCCACCGTCGTATCATGGCCCAGCTCTACGGCTTCCCGCCAGGGTATTTCGTCATTCGTTCTGTTGCCACGGGCCGCCTCTGGGACGTCACCTCAGACGAAGTCGAAGACGGAACTCCAACCATCCTATGGCCAGAGAAAGAGCAGTCGCTCGTCGAAGGTGGGTGAGACTGTGGCATCACATGGCTAGTCTCCACAAATTCATAAACCTGATAAGGCTTGAGAAACCCCGAAGCAAATAACCAGGTCTGTGTCCCAAATAGCCTGGCATGCCGCGATTCTCAGCCTAGTTCTATGATTTGGCGCTAATCAGGTGTTTTTCATCGATACCTCTGGTGCCCTGTGCTCGCGGGCCTCAGGACATGCGATCGATGTCGAGGGTACGAGTACACATGGCAGATGCGATAGATTGTTGACAGACTCTTCTTCACACAAGGGGATCGCCTAGTGTTGAGGCATAGGCGACCGGTTTCCCAGCCATATCCAAACGCCTATTCTCACCCTCTCCCACAATTCTCGTACGACCAAGAAACTCAGGAGATCACCCTGTCATTCTCATGTGACCCCACATACCCACCTCCAGGAAGTCTTACGTCAAACACCTGGCGAAGGAGGAAGTATATCCTGTCTTCCGTTCCGATGAGGCGACCGAAATCTTTCATCGATAACGCTTCCGCCTTTCTATCAGCGACTGTCACGGCGCCATTTTCACTCTTTGCTGGAGGTGCGCCTACGCAACCGAAGAGCACCCCGGAAGACGTGTTTGGTGGGGACATAGACCTGGCAGAGGATGAAATGTTGGAGGAGGATCGCGGGGAAGAGGGTGAGGTTGATGACTCTCCTGTACTACACAGGAACATCCGTGTTCTTTCCATCGATCAAGGAGGCGCAACGCCCGAGGGGCAAAATGCTAGGAGACGGAGGCAGTGGCAAATTCTTGCATTGCGTAGATCTGTCGCTCACCGTCGTAATCTTTCATAGTGTTGCACAGCTACAACCGGCTCTTCGGCCCTCGTTAATCATTCCCAGCACACGAGGTCAACTTGTAATTCTCACCCATGATAAGACGTGCCAGTGTGTCTTGCTCAGTTCAAGTCATGAAGGGCCAGGTAGCGTTTTACCTCGCCATTGTGTTGGCTACAGCCGCCTCTGGACACCAACAACCTCTCCACGGGGAGACGGAAACATGGTTGTCAAAGTATGGGAAGCAAATCGACCAACCATTCTCCGGACCACTATCTTTCTCGCATGTAGAATACGCACGTTGTTTGGAGGACGAGTCTGCCGCGTTCGACATCGCCATTCTTGGGATGCCGTTCGATACAGGAACCTCGTATCGTCCTGGAGCACGGTTTGGGCCGTACGCGATCAGGTCAGGTAGCAGACGACAGCGGCCTACTCGAGGTTACACCTTGGCATGGGGACATAACCCCTACGAGTCGAGTTCAAAGGTCCTTGATTGCGGAGATGTACGTCTTCTCATTTTCGGAGGTGATACAACCCGCTAACCCAATGTTCAGGTTCCTACCTCGCCTTTTGACAACGCTCTTGCCGTGGATCAGATAGAAGTTGCGTATGCCACCTTACTTGCGCGGCCCCTCGCGTCAGGTACCTCGGTCTGGCCTAGCGGAGCTGTTCTGGCTAAAGATGGCCGCGAGCATCCGAGGATGGTCAGGTGACAGTAATTCCGTCACACCCCTTCGTGTCCTCACAAATTCGTCCAGTCTTGGCGGTGACCACACCATCGTCCTCCCTATTCTCCGAGCGCTTAATCAAGTCTACGGACCAATCTCGGTGATCCATTTTGATGCCCATCTGGATACATGGAATGGATACGCTGGGAGTGTAACAGATCAATCACTTATCACTCACGGCACGTTCTTTTACAAAGCCAACGAGGAAGGTCTCATTGCAAACTCGAGTATCCACGCTGGCATTCGGTGCAAACTCGGGGTGAGACTCACGGGCTGCCATTAGAGGACTTGATATAGATTTTGAACAGGGCCTCGGCGATATCGTGAACGACGCATCAGTGGGATTCCATCTCATAACCAGTGACGACATCGACGACTATGGTGTGACTTCCATCATTGAACGGATTCGGGCACGAGTCGGAGACACCCCGGTGTACTTGAGGTTGGGTTTCTACTACGGACAACGAACCTCACACTGACCTCCCTTACAGCCTTGATATTGATGTCCTTGGTAAACACGAGTCGCCATTTGAGAAAACAGCTGGTTAACCATCGTTGATACTAGATCCTGGCCAGGCACCGGGTAGTGAGTGCGAGTTTCCAGCATACACGCAAAGCGCTCAGTAGCGTTACAGCTGGTACCCCTGAAGCTGGAGGATGGACAAGCAGAGAAGTCAAGCGCATTATCAGAGGGTTGGCTGGTCTCAACTTTGTGTTCGTGTTCTATAAAGCACTCCTGCTTCACGACTTGACACGACGTCTTTCTAGTGGCGCGGACGTTGTCGAGGTCGCTCCTGCGTACGACCATGGTGGGAAGCGCACATTCCATGTTGGTTTTACTCCTCTGACAGAGCATGTATAGCCGAAATCACTGCTATGGCGGCGGCAGACATTGTCCACGACTTCCTCTCGATGTTCGGATCGCCCAAGCCGCCTAAAGCTATAAATCTCCCCGGCGTGCGACCGAGGGACGAACTTTGAACACCTTGATTCGATCATTGCACTGGTTTTGGAAAGCAAGCTAGCGGTAAAAATATGCAGTTTCTTGATTATCTATGCAAGTTATATCTTGGTGTTGTAAGTATCATGAGACCACGTCCGGACGTGTTCAATGGTGCTAAATTCGATGCGGAACGATTGGAGACGACATTCGTAGATGGTAAGTATATAAACTACGATACAAGGGTATGAAGTCATACAAGATAGTCCTTCAAAGTGGTCCGTATGACAATAGAGTGTCCGTAAAATTCAGTAACCAGAGTCATTATCTCAACCTTTACGTCCCCATTGAGCAGGAGCAGCAACCGGGCCAGCCTCATATGTTGGGGGACTGTCGGTGTAATGTTCCGGCGAAGCCGGTGGGGGAGGACCCATTACAACGGGGCTCCTTGAGTTTCTTGGACCCCTGACGGGGCTGGTGCTCATGGGCGCACCCATAATTTGGGTGTCGATCGTAGGCGGCGGTTGCGACATAGGAGGAGGACTCGAGGATTGGTAGTGTCCATAGTAGGGATCGCCGTAAGGATCATTCATCGGTGTCGCGGGCGCGGCAGCCGCGCCGTATGCACCTCCACCAAGAGTGTAACTGCGGTCGGGGGGACGGGTGGAGGTTCTAGTGGGAGCAGCCCCGTAGGATTGTTGATATGGATTGTCAACCACCGCGGCCGTATCGTTGTAAGTGTCTGGACTAAATCCGGTGTATGGATCGTAAGGGACGTGAGGTTGCGAGTTGTCTGTGAAATCCGTGAGAAACTGAAAGTAGAAAGAAGTCAAGGAAATCTCACAAGAAGCAACCCCAGGGGCATGTCCATATGCCTGCGGTCCATACGGGTCATGGTTATAGCGATTATCCGAGGGAGGGTCATACGTCGCCACCGCAGTGGTACCAGAGGAGGGAACTGAGGCACTGGATGACGGCGGGTACATGGATAGGCCAGTGGTGGAAGTGGTATGCGTAAGATTGCTTCCACGGCGCTGTGGTCTGTTATAGCTGTCCACAGCGCGTGTGCCAGGGGGCGCTTGTATATAGCCACCTCCCGCGTAACCTCCTCGTGCGGAACGACCATAGGTTCCCATGCCAGCATTCCCGGCCGTAGATACACTGTGGTTGTCGCGGTAAGGTGTGTCGTCCTCAAGGAAGACTTCCTCTCCGTCCACTCGAGCCTTGAGTGGTTGAGATGGATCGTACTCGTGGAAGGCGGGCAGGCCAACCTCGGGCTGTGCTTGACGAGCCTTGCGGTCCGCCTCTGCTTTGACGGCATCGAGGTGCAATTGGTCGTTGGCACTGAAACCATTTTCAGGGCCGTCCTTTCTTCCCCACCCGTCGCGCGAACGACGTCTGATGCAGCATCTGCCAAAGCCATAGAAGCAGCCGCTGAAGAAGAGGAGAAGCCAGGCGGCGAGAGTGAGCCAGACGGCATTGCCGATTGACGCAGAGCCGCCAGATACAGAGTTCATGCGAGATTTTGCGACGAAGAAAATGGCGATGTCAAAGATAAAGGCTACTAGGGCAACAGTAGCGGCGAATCCGGATACGCAGCTACTAAAGCATGTCATGGCCATTTCACGGACATGAGCAAGGAGACCGAATAGGGCGGATACACCAGCGAGACCAAAAGCAACGATATGGAGTACGAGGACATAGGTGAGCCATTTCACGATGACATCAGGTATTTGAATGGCCGTCGAGTCACCAACCAAAGCGTTTATATCTTGGATTGGTTGGGTAAGGACTGGTGGAAAGGAAATAGAGAGGGACTAACTGAATTCATATCCGACGCTAGCTTTTGAGCAAGAAGTGGAAGAATCGACGGTGAGACAATAACCCAGGGTGCCCAAGGTTATGTACCCGTTTTCATTTTCGACGGAGAGCGATGCCTTGAGAAAGTAGATGGACTTGATGAGGGGTACCGAAAAAGAGACGCAGGCGAGAAGGATTGTAGCGGCGAGTGTGACTACGAAGCCAGGTGTGGCAGGTCTGATAAGACTGCCCATGAGTGCTGCGGTTTGGAGAGAGAGTGGTGAAGAAGAGAAAGAGGAGCACGTCTCTATGGCTGTGCTTAGTACTATAACTACTACTGTTTCATTTCCCATCGCAAGTGGTTGAGCGTCTTTCGCTCTCCTCGAACTACCTTTCCATTGTCCAGCGTCCCTTCCATCTTGAACCTGTTCTTCTCAAACACACGTCGACTGCCCTCATTCCCCGTAAATGTGTATCCTACCATCTTTCGAACTCCCATACGTGGAATCGCCCATCGGCGCAATATCGTCCCCATGGCTGCACTCATAATACCCCGTCCATGGTGGGATGCCGTAAGGTAGTCTGTCACATGCAGTCAGCCCATACCCGCTCTTCCAGCTCAACGTCCCCGTGTACCTCCAAAACTCCACACGATACTCGCATCCCCGACTGCTTTCTCGTTGTTCGTCGCCACCACCCTTTTCCTTTCTTCCGCATCCAGGACCTCTTCCATCTGAGCACGGACAATCCCAATGTCCCCGAGATAAACGTCCGTGCCATCCGCGAGAACCTCCCTGATGTATCTCACAGGGCACCCTCCCACCAGTTTCAGTGGTCCGCCCGGGTTCAACCGCTCTTCCTCCCTCAACTCCGCCAGGATGTCTTCGCTTTGCTTGATGATAAGCGGAAGCCATTCATCCGCATCCTCGTCGCGGTATGGAATTGGTGGTCCTTCTAACCACATCGATACTTTAGGATCATTGATGATCGGAGCGAGGCTCTTCGCGTCGCTCATGCGCGGGGGCGTCAGAATGATATTGTCGTTCGGAGCAGGGAGACGGAGAAAAAGCTCCCCCGTCTGGGGGTTTATCTCGAGCGGATAGAGCTGGCTCTCTGGCATGATGGGCGTGCTCACACACAGCATCCTCGATCCTTATAAATCTCCGAGTCGAGTCAGGAATAGTGCGAGTCACCACCGATTGTCCACTTGCTAAATGAAATCGCACGGCGTTCAATCAATTGTCCATACTTGAGCATGATGAACAGATCGTTACAGAACAAATGATAGCCTATGTGATACACATATTTACAGTACCAAGGAATTCTCCAACGCAATGGCGAATGATCCATTGCTGACTGTCAGCGAGCCTTTCCTGTCTGTCCCCCAGACTCCCCAGACATGACATCGTTCCGCCTATTCACCCAGGATATGCCTTTTTTAGTACCTTCGAGTTCACGCAGATCAGCAATATCCAAGGGAGGCTAGTCACCGACATACCTGTAGTGTTCGACCTTGTACGGGCCGTGGATGGGGATGTCAAGGTACTTGGACTGCTCAGTCGTGAGTACAGTCAATTTGGCATTCAGTTTTTCGAGATGAGCACGCGCAACCTCCTCATCAAGTTCCTTTGGCAACCTGTGCACCTCAACGGTAAACTTGCCAGGGTTCGTCCACAAGGCAATTTGCGCCAGGACGTGATTGGTGAACGAGCAAGACATCACAAACGATGGGTGCCCAGTTGCACAGCTACCACGATCCTGTCAGAATGAGAGACGTCCTGCTTCTGATAATGACCTACCACAAGTTGGCGATACGACCTTCGGCCAATAGGATGACGTGGCGACCTGAAGGTGTCATGATCCGGTCGACGAGCGGCTTGACGTTGACAACTTCCTTTGCGTTTGTCTTGAGCCATGCAACGTCGATCTCAACGTCCCCGTGGCCATTGCTATCATCACCTTAGTATCGCCTACACAACATCAACATGTCACTGGAACTACTAACTTGCAGAGAATAGCGTCTTCAGGCATCGCCAGAAAGTGCTTAGCAGTTATGATGTCACGGTTACCCGTGCTGGTCACGAAAATATTAGCGCGAGGGGCTGCATCCTCCATGGTAGTGACCTCGTAACCAGCCATGGCAGCCTGCAGAGCATTGATAGGGTCTCTCTGTGATCAATACACGAGCACCATAAGAACGAAGCGACTCGGCAGACTGCAGTACGAATCAATGACATCCAACCGTGAATCTGAAGAATACTAACGCCTTTTCCAACTTCACCATAGCCCGCAACGACAACAACTTTGCCAGAAAGCATGATATCAGTGGCACGCTTGATACCGTCGACGAGAGATTCGCGACATCCATAATAGTTGTCAAATTTAGACTTGGTGACAGAGTCATTGACGTTAATTGCAGGAACCTTGAGCTTTCCTTCGCGGAAAGCCTTGTAGAGAACGTAGACACCAATGGTAGTGTTCTCAGAGAGACCCCGGACGTCTGAGTGGCTCGTCATGTCTGATCGCGTAATAGACGAGAAGAATGCCTACCCTTCAGGAGGTGGGGATATTTTTCGTAAATAAGCGCATAGAGATCGCCTCCATCATACAAGATCATGTTCAAGCTCCGGCCACCAGAGAAAGCGGTAAGGGTCTGTTCGATGCACCAAGTAAACTCCTTCTCCGTCTCGCCTTTCCAGGCGAACACAGGAATGCCTGCGGCGGCAATACTGGGGAGACCGGTCAGACTTCATAGCAGAGGGCGCTCGAATTTCTACTCACGCAGCAGCGGCATGGTCCTGGGTGGAAAAGATATTCTAAGTAGAAGGTCAGGAAAGGAAATCGGCGATAGACACAAGAAACCCACGCAAGAAGACCAAGCAACCTCGGCCCCAAAGCGACGAGAGTCTCGATCAAGACAGCTGCTTGGATCGTCCTAAGACGGGGAGATCAGAGATGAAAAGGAATGTAAGGTTCAGCCACACATCGAAAGGTTACCCGCGATGCGGGTACCACTCAATGGCTTGGTCGCGCCATACTACATACAATAATGAGCCGTTAGTGCACAACGCTCACGAGACACTACCTTAGCTCGCATATACATAAGTCCTGGCATTTCATGCTGCAAGACAAATAAGCGACTGCTATCAGAAACGAAGACCAGGAGCCACCTCGGCCATCTGGATTTCCTTGCGACCAAAATCAGCAAGAGATATGTCTGGAAACCGCATGTCGATCATCCACAAACTCATCGCAGTTGGAGCTCACTACTGACCTGCAACTCTGTAGACCATTTTCTGGTATTCTTCTGAAGTCGTGAAGGCTGGAGGAATGAGAGAAACGAACAGAGCAAGGTAAGCGAGCGAGTTTTTCTACCAAGTAAACCGAGTAAGAACATGAGGGTAAGGGTATATATAACAACCCCGTTAAGAAAATTGAGTAATTCAACATGCTGCAGTGAGACAGCTTGCGGCATCGGTTAGATGTTATTGCGACATCCTGGGGTTGTCCGTCGTGACAGAGTAACCGCAAACATTTATTTCCGTCGGCGAGCCACCGGCAGCTGCATGTTCCGATTCGCCTCCCGTGAGAACGCAAGTGAACGGTCACCGAGCCATTGAACACGATCATCGAAAGAACATATCCTTGCGGTCGAGACCCTAATTGGTCTAGATTTGTATCTAAAAACCCCAATGACAGTCTTTGGAGCAGCATTCCAAGATCTGGTTAAGTGCTCTCCAACCGCAGAGCATCCGCACCACAGACCTTTCTATTGGTACGGGCACGTAAGACTGAGAAGGATTTAGGTGGTTGATTGCAGACCCACTATCTCTAATTCCCGCGTTTAACTTTTGCCTGTTTGGCCAACGGTTGCTTCGGGAGACGAGATGCTCAAATGTGCGGTGACGCCTGCCGTGGATACCACCGCCAGTGAATACATGATTGCCAGAGAGAAAGAGAAAGGGAAAAAAATCAGAGAGTGAAATCGTCTAGGTTCGTCTAGGTTCTTTCCTGAATGATGTGTCGCAGGATGACTAGTCGGTGACTACCCGTGGAATAGGCCGCTTCCCAAACGGGGGGTCCCGGGAGACGGTCGTCTGTATAGACAGTTCGAGGGACGCCGGAGCGGAGGATTATTCGTGGAAATGCGTGACTCCCCTTCTCCGTGGTCTCGGGTAGTCGTGAATGGGCCGTGTTCGATCGGTTACGCACGTTTCACTGTTGTGTCCAGAGTCACCGCTTCTGTTGTTTTATCCGTTGACTTAACCCCTACGATCTTGCGAAGGTGGTACTTGCAAGGTTTACGACGCCCTGTCCCACGGGGCACCTTCCTACCGGTTTTAACGGCCCGATTTTGCCCAACCGCCCTCGAATGTGAAACGGTATCGAAACCCTGGCACCGTTGTTATTGCATGGGCGCGCCAGGGCATCGCTCTTGCGCGGAGATGACAGAATATTGTTGGCCATAGTCTGGAGCTCAACTCGAGTGGATATATAGTAGAAGGTGGTAGTCTGAGATACTGGACGGCGGTCTTGCCCTGCCACAACAGCGTGCTCGATCCTCGAATATCCCCAGTCGAGTCGGTAGCGAATTATCAGTGCGAGTCACTGAGTTGAGTGGGAGCGAAAAGAAGTAATTGTACTTGAATTTGAGATTATGATAAGGTGAGAGGTAGCCGATATCAAATTTGAAATTGAAATGTACTAGTACTATCTTCACTTTGCTTGATCATGATGAACGCATTCAATGGGTGCTCGGAATCACCGAAGATAGGAGCGAGGCGAGTCACGCGCGGAGGCCCATCAGAATTCGGAGCAGGAGAACGGGGCTCAGGCTCCTCAATGCCATTGACAGCGGTTATAGCTCGCCCGGTGCAAATCAGTAACTAGCAACGGGCTATGACGATGGTGTCGGATAGTGTGCCTTTAAAAGAAATGCAGCAAATCTGTAAACATCCAACTCTTCGCAAGGACTTGGGCTCATTTGCCAACCAAATATGCATCCCGTGCGATCCTAATAGCGTCTTCGACCTTCTCCACTTTTACACCGATCCCCTGAGCACCATCCTCTTTGCCACCAGCCTAGATCATGATTTTGTCAGTTTGCCCAATGGCTAAGCTTGAAGAGTCTCACCTTGCCGCCCAACACTTCAGTCACTTTGGCAGCCCACGTCCGAGCTTCAAATCCTTTCGCCCGGACATCTTCGGGCACATAATTCGCATGTGCCACCTTACCCTCCTCCGTGTTGACGCTGAACACATACACAGCTTTCCCGAGTTTCTTGCCTTGAGTCACAACATTTTGAAGTATCTTATGTGCATGGCAGTAATTAGTCTCGACGTCAAGGAGCGTTTAATCCGATTCACCTTGGAGTTACCGTTTACGTCGATACTCGTGAAATACCCTACTGCCTCTGGATTTTCGTTGAAATACGTGACAAGTGCGTCGACGGCCTGGGACAAATTCAGCACCCAGTGACATGTCGCAATGCTATTGAACAGACCACTTTATTGAGTGCAGCTTCTTTCTCCTTCAGCTGCTTGTCGAACGCCTTGCGAATCGCCCCGAGGCGCTCTTTGAGCTCTGCTTTGACTAAAACTGAAATATCTGCCTGTCCAAGCTCCTAGGGTATGCTTGTTCACCAATCGAGGAACGTCAAAGAAACCGACTTACGACCGTAAGAGCCTTGAGACCAGCGTCCTTTTCGTTCCCCAAGCTGGTTTCAAGCGCATCAAGGCGCGATTTGAATTCGTTTGCGGCACGCGTTGCCTCCTGCGCTTCTTGTCCGGTAATCGCAGTGATCCGTCTGATACCTTTCGCGATCCCTGATTCCTCGGTGATCACAAAGTCCTTGATATCACCAGTCTTTGCAACGTGGGTGCCTCCACAGAACTCAATGCTAGTGCTTTGCCACTTCGGATTTTCAAGGTCCTTGATGATATCATCAACATCGTACTCTAGTACGACCACTCGCACCGGATCTGGGTACGCTTCGCCAAAGACTGCGCGGAGGCCAGGAATTTTGAACCCGGATTGAAGATCAACATCTTTGCTGTAAACCCTGACATTATTTTTGATCCAATCAACACTCATAGATTCAATCTTGGCAAGTTCCGGGAGACTAATCTGGGTCTTGTGTGAAAAGTCAAACCGTAGTTTTGTAGGCGCGACAAGGGAGCCTTTTTGGTCAACGTGGTCTCCGAGCACTTCGCGAAGGCAGAAGTTGAGGATATGCGTGGCAGTATGGTTGCTACGAAGTGGCCACCGGCGTAACTCGTCGTAAGAGGATATGACGTCATCGCCAACGTTCAGTTGACCATACTTGAGGTGTCCCGTATGTAGGACATAGCCACTGTACGCTTGGACGTTCGTCACTTCAAAATCACATACATCGTCGATAACGATGTTTCCCGTGTCATACTCTTGGCCTCCAGCTTCCGCATAAAAGCTCGTGCGATCAAGAAGAACACCGAAGTCTGCGCCCTCCGGAATGCTGGCAGTGTTCCCAACAAATTCACGGTTGTAGTAAATCCCCTGCACTTTGGCGGTAATATTTCCAAGCTCTAGAATAAGCGTTGGAATTTTCTGGGTCAGGTTGATGCAACGAGAAATACTCACGGTATTTGGGCGAATCATCAGTTTTGGGTATTGCGTCGTTCTTCTCTAGTGCTGCAAGATCATGGACATCAAGCTTGACACTGCCTGCCTTGTCTCTCTTGAAGGTACCCTTGCTTGCTTCCTTTGATCGTTCTTGCGCGTCTTCGAATTCCTTCTCATTGATCGTGAGTGAAAGTTCTTCGGCCATCAAACGCGTCAAGTCGACGGGGAAACCAAAGGTGTCGTATAGCCGCCAGACATCAGCGCCACTAAGTTCATTCGAACCTGCGCCCTTCGTGCGAGTGGCATATTGATCAAAGAGCCTCTCGCCGCGATCTAATGTTCGTGAAAAGGATTCTTCTTCTTCGTCAAGGATTTCCTTGATTTCGGCTTGTTTCTTTCGAAGTTCTGGGAAGACATCACCCTAGAAGACGGTCAGGGGACCATAATGTGCAAGGATTATGATGCGAACCATTTGTTCGACCACGACAGGCATTAGTGATGAGAAAAACGAGCCAATAGGAGCCCCAAGTTTCTTCCTAACGTATCGACAGCCACGGCGGAGGATTCGGCGAAGGACGTAACCTCGACCAACATTGTTCGGTGCACCGCCGTCACTCAAGGCGATTGAGAGGGTTCGCACATGATCAGCGACGATACGGTAGGCAGTATCAATGCCATCGACATCTTCGGGACCAAAATTGCCAGTATACGGACGTGCGCCGCTAAGTTCTTGGATCTTGACCATGATCGGATGAAAGATATCCGTGTCGTAGTTGGATAGTTGGTTTTGAAGGACGGAGACGACACGTTCGAAACCCATTCCAGTGTCCACGTGCTTCGCTGGAAGAGCTCTAAGGGATCCGTCTTCTTCGCGGTTGAATTGGATGAAGACGTTGTTCCAGATCTCGACCACTGTTGGGTCGTCACCGTCGACAAGATGAGGAACCTCGCGACCCCCTATTCGGTCAACGTGTATTTCACTGTAATAGCAATTGATATGGTATTCCAGGAGCGGTACGTCTGGATTACCTGCAAGGACCGCACGGGCCAGTCGGACCCATCTCTGCAAGGGCGGTCAGACAAGGGCGGAAGTGAAAAGAAAAGACGATTACCCCAAAAGTTAAACTTTGAAGGAATGACATGGGTAGGGTCCATGCCAAATTCAAGCCATGTTTGTCTGGCTACATCATCGCATGGGATGTTGTTCTGTGGGTCGCCGGCAAAGTAGGTGACGTAGAGTCGCTCTTTCGGGAGGCCATAAACTTGGGTCAAAAGCTCCCAGCTGAAAGAAATGGCTTCTCTCTATAGTGGATGAGAAACTGGGTAAAGGAGAAATAACGGAGGATATTGACCTTGAAGTAGTCGCCGAAAGACCAATTGCCAAGCATCTCAAAAAAAGTGTGGTGGTATGAATCTTTTCCGACGTCCTCGAGATCTGGAGTGGGGTGAGTACATGAAAAGAAAAAACGGACTATGTGAGGACGGGACCATTGTGTTTTCCGCCAGCTCTAATGCACTTCTGACTGTTGAAGGCGCGTCTGAGTTTGCCGCGCTCCGAATTGGGATCGACGGTGCCGAGAAAGATGGACTTGTACTGGGTCGTGTGAGGAGAGAGGGTGGAGGAAAAGAGACATGAGACGAACTTGGTTCATGCCGGCGTTGGCGAAGAGGAGGGTTGGGTCATCGTAAGGGATCGTTGAGGAGGAAGGGACGAATGTATGACCTTTGCTGCGGAAATAGGAGAAGAACTCGTCGCGAATTCTGCGGGCAGGCCAGGGGCCGTTGTAGGTGGAAGTCATTCTGATAGCGGCCGATCGATGACTCGCAAAGGCCCTATACATTTAAACTCTGACTCGTCGTGATTAAAAGCCACATGACTCGATTAGATTGGGATCCGTGCACGTGCTTCTCTTGGTACCTGCCCTGAATGCGATCATATTATAACTGACAGTGAAAACAAATCTTTGATTCCAACACCCGAGCCACAGTCCCGGTTGCCCTCAATCCCCCTTGTACTTTGTGTCTGTAACTATTAGACAGCATGGTGTACGTCCGATCTCTCTCTTCTTTCTTGCATCATCATGCTCATCCCACCCCCTAAGTAACTTCACCGTAGGTGAGATCAGCCCGCCGCTTCACCGTGTTACAATGTCTCATCCTGATCAGACCAGGTCCGTGCTCTCATGGACCGGCCCACCAACATTCGTAATATGAGTGTCATCGCTCATGGTCTGTCTTTCCACCCTATCGCTCAGCATCGTGATCTAATCTTTCCCTTCAGTCGATCACGGAAAATCCACCCTCACGGACTCCCTCGTCTCCAAGGCCGGTATCATCGCATCAGCAAAAGCAGGAGAGGTGCGTTTCACAGATACCCGCCCAGACGAAAAGGAGCGTGGTATTACCATCAAATCGACCGCCATCTCCATGTACTTTGAAATGCTCAAAGAAGACGTCGACATTATCAAGCAAAAAACAGACGGTATGGGATCAATTATGTACACCAATTTTTTTTGCCAATTCCTTTTCATCAGGCAACGAATTCCTGATCAACCTGATCGACTCTCCTGGGCACGTCGACTTCTCCTCAGAGGTCACTGCCGCCCTCCGTGTCACAGATGGTGCCCTCGTCGTCGTTGACTGTATCGAAGGCGTTTGTGTCCAGACGGAAACTGTTCTGCGTCAAGCCCTGACAGAACGCATCAAACCCGTCGTCGTCATTAACAAGGTCGACCGTGCTCTCCTCGAGCTTCAAGTACAGAAGGAGGACCTTTACCAGTCCTTCCAACGCACGGTCGAGACCGTCAACGTCATCATTTCAACTTACCATGACGCCGCGCTTGGTGACGTCCAGGTCTACCCTGAGAAGGGTACTGTTGCCTTTGCCTCCGGCCTCCACGGATGGGGCTTCACCCTCCGTCAGTTTGCTGGCAGATATTCTAAGAAGTTTGGTGTCCCCAAGGACAAGCTCATTTCCAAGCTTTGGGGCGACAACTTCTTCAACCCGGTAACCAAAAAATGGACCACAAACTCTTCGGACGCTGATGGCAAACCCCTCGAGCGCGCTTTCAACATGTTTGTCCTCGACCCCATATTCAAGATCTTTGATGCCGTCATGAAGCGCAAGAAGGAGCAAGCGGAGAGCATGTGCGAGAAACTTGAAATCGCGCTTACTGCCGAGGAGAAGGAGATTGCCGAACCCAAGGTCCTTCTCAAGACCATTATGCGCAAGTTCTTACCCGCCGGCGAGGCTCTTCTGGAGATGACAGTCATCCACCTGCCATCTCCTGCCACCGCTCAGCGTTATCGTGTCGAGACGTTGTACGAAGGTCCGATGGATGACGAATCAGCCATCGGTATTCGTGACTGTGACCCCAAGGGACCTCTCGTTCTATATGTCTCCAAGATGGTCCCCACATCTGATAAGGGCCGCTTCTACGCCTTCGGTCGTGTCTTTTCTGGAACCGTTCGTGCCGGACCCAAGATCCGCATCCAAGGGCCTAATTACTTGCCTGGAAAGAAGGACGACTTGTTCGTCAAGTCTGTTCAACGCACCGTACTTATGATGGGTCGGTACATTGAACCCATCGAAGATTGTCCTGCTGGAAACATTATCGGTCTCGTCGGTATCGACCAATTCTTGCTTAAGAGTGGTACTCTCACTACTTCCGAAACCGCCCACAATATGAGGGTCATGAAGTTCTCCGTTTCCCCCGTCGTTCAGGTTGCCGTTGAAGTCAAGAATGCTGCTGATCTCCCCAAGCTTGTTGAAGGTCTCAAACGTCTCTCCAAATCTGACCCTTGTGTCCAGGCTTGGATTGCTGAAACTGGTGAACACATCGTGGCGGGTGCTGGAGAGCTCCACCTGGAAATATGCTTGAAGGTCAGACAAGTTCTTCGCTACCATTTCGTTTTTGCTCACCCCCAAGCCTAGGATCTGCAAGAGGACCACGCCGGTGTTCCCCTCAAGATCTCAGATCCCGTTGTTGGTTACCGCGAGACTGTGAAGACAGAATCTTCTATCGTTGCCCTCTCGAAATCACAGAACAAGCACAACCGTCTGTACGCCAAGGCCATGCCGCTGGACGAGGAACTTACCAAGGCTATCGAGGCTGGTACCATCAATGCTCGTGACGATTTCAAAGCTCGTGCTCGTATCCTTGCCGATGAATATGGATGGGATGTGACCGATGCTAGGAAGATTTGGTGTTTCGGTCCTGAGACCACCGGCCCGAACCTGTTGGTTGACGTTACGAAGGGTGTGCAGTACCTCAACGAAATCAAGGATTCCTGTGTCGCCGCATTCCAATGGGCAACAAAAGAAGGTGTCTGTGCTGAAGAGAACATGCGCGGGGTCCGTGTAAACGTCATCGATGTGACAGTAAGCAGCTGGCAATTATTGCTTGTATGTATAACCATCTGACCAGAATGTTCACAGCTACACACTGATGCTATCCACCGTGGTGGAGGCCAAATCATCCCAACATGCCGACGTGTTTGCTATGCCGCCTGCTTGCTTGCTACGCCAGGTCTCCAGGAGCCCGTTTACCTTGGTACAGTGCTTCCCATGCCTTGGTCTTACATAGGGCTGACATTTATCTTAGTCGAAATCCAATGTCCTGAAAATGCCATTGGTGGTATTTACAGTGTGCTGAACAAGCGACGTGGTCAGGTTTTCAGCGAAGAACAGAGGCCCGGAACGCCAATGTTCACCGTGAAGGCGTATCTACCTGTTATGGAATCCTTCGGCTTCAACGGCGATCTCCGCTCACAAACTGCAGGACAAGCCTTCCCTCAGAGTGTATTCGACCACTGGGAGATCATGAACGGATGTAAGCGGTCAATTTGATGACGTTACCGCGCTCTAACATACTTTACTCTTAGCTCCTCTCGATAAGGGCAGCAAGCTCGAAGAACTCGTCAAAGGGATCCGTACTCGCAAGGGTCTGAAGGTAGGCATAGTTAGGCTTTACTCTTCCGCAGGCGCTAACGTACTGGTGTTTGTAGCCCGACATTCCACCTCTCGACTACTACTACGACAAGCTATAATCTGTGAAACTAGTTACTACTCAGTAGGAACCGGTTGTAAGCTGTCGTATCCTAGCAATTATCATGTGTATTTCTACTCGCCCAGCTGCCTAGAAACTCGAAGGTAACACGAGTGAGGATAGATTCGAGAAACGACATATCAAGTTTACCTGACGCCCGAGTCCTTGATAGGTTAGTACCGATGGCCATGTAACTGGACTCCATGAAATAAAGCTGTACCCGCACCAATCGTGAGTCATGGGCCTGGATATCAAAACGGTATGACTAACGGATGTGACTCAGGCAGATATCACTGATCGAGTCACTGATTGTGGTGTTCAACTTGTCGGTGCCGTCGCCATCTTGAACAATCACCGTGTGCGAGTCATATATACCGGCAGTCCTTCCGTTCGATGACTCGGAGTTTCGGTCATTCACGTACAAATTCTGAGATGGTATGATCACCAAGTCGTACTGGCCATCACCCCTCCAACACTTCCTGGTAACATGGCAAACCTTACTGACGATTTAGCGACCGTATCGGGCATCCAGGCATACCTACAGGATAAACCTCAATTCTTTACTCACACCATCAACAAACTTACTGGGGGATCAGGCAATTTTGTATATAGGTTAAATCTCATCGAACCATTCGACGGCCACCCGACCCTCGTTCTGAAATATGCACCTCCATACATTGCGTCATCGGTCCGAAGATTTCCGTTTGACCAAAGTCGCCAGGTGATTATATCAGGTTTATTTGCCAAAGTATCTTCACATACTAACGAAGAAATTTAGTTCGTCGAAGTGCAAGCACTTCGTCTTGCAGCTCAAATGACCGCAACCAACGTCCCCGAATATATCACAGTCCCCGCGGTCCATTTATTCGATGAGGAAAGACACGTCATCATTATGGAGGACGCGGGGAAAGGGTGCCGAACGTTGAAGGAAATACTCATTGAAGAGGGTCTGCCGATAGTGGTCTCGCAGCAAATTGGCGCCGCACTGGCAGAATATATCAGCAGCGTCCACACGTGGAACCAGAATCCCGACATAGACCTCACTGCGTTTGCCAACAATCAACTCGGCAAGGATATCTCGATCTACGCCACTTACGGGCGTCTCGAGTCCACCTTGACCGGAAGAGAGAACCTTCCTGATCTGTTAAATCCGCTGCTTGAAATTCCCGAACCGAAGATAACAGCGATCTCGAAGCTAGTAGAGAAGAGACAGAAGGCGATTAGGGCTGCGGCCGCATCCGATCCGATGACGCATGGAGATTTCTGGCCAGGAAACCTGGTGGTCGTCGCTAAGCGTGGGATGGACGGAACGATAGTGGGAGTAGAGAAGCTATATGTCCTGGACTGGGAACTCAGCAAGATCGGTTTGCCTGGGCTTGACCTCGGACAGTTTTGTGCAGAGATGTACATCCTTTCCGAGTTCTACCCGACTCGGGAGGAATCGACTCGGGCGATCATTGGGTCGTTTCTGAGTGCTTATAGAGAACGGATGGGGACTGAGGGGGACGTGGAGCTTGCGAAGGTAGTTGTGGGTCACCTTGGCGCACACGCCGTGGCATGGACTCCGCGCATAGATTCGTGGACTGGCAGAGAAAAAAATAGAGAGGTGGTAGGGAAAGGAGTGGATATGTTGGTGCTGGGTGAAGAAGGATCCGAATCGGTGCTGAGAGCGAGTATCGTAGCACCCCTTCTTTGAAGTGTACGCTGTGACTGGGTGCTTAGTACTTCGAATAATCTGTGAACGAGATGACAATGATTGTCAATTCACCGTTATAGTCGCATATCTTACAGAACTGCGTTCGGAGATATGCTACTAGTACTAACCTAGGATATTGGCGAGCGGCGGAGACTTGAGATAACTTGGGACACAATGACCTTATCACTTGGCACAAGAGCGACGCTGCGTTCTCCACCCTGTGACTTTGGACTATCTCATTGAATGATCATCGATCATAGAGAGCACACCGTCCGCCGATTATAGCTGAGTCACCCAGACGAGTCAGGTTCGCTCTATCGGTGCCGTCTCGATTGGACAACTCGCCATGATCAATCGGTATACTGAAATGATCGCCGAACCCTACTCAACACCGCCAACCTCCTCCGACATTCTCTTACAAGATGACAACCGTTATCGATGCTTTGGCGACCGTATCAGGCATCCAAGAATACCTGCAGGACAAACTTCAATTCGCTTCTCACACCATAGAAAAAGTCTCCGGCGGAATGGGCAACTTCGTGTACAGGTTACACCTCTTGGCAGCATTCAATGGCCACCAGACGCTCATTCTGAAATACGCACCTCCCTATCTTGCAGCGTCGGGTGGAAGCTTTCCGCTCGACCAAGAACGCCAGGTAATTACTAGCTTGGCGAGAGTATCTTGAACATACTAATGATCCAAATCAGCTCTTCGAAGTTGAAGCGCTCCGCCTCGCAGCTCGGCTTAGCGCACCCACCGTCCCTGCATACGTCACAGTTCCCACAGTCCATTTATTCGACGAGGAAAGACATGTTATCATCATGGACGACGTGGGGACGGAATGTCGAACTTTGAAAGAGATTCTCATCAAAGAGGGTTTGTCAAAACCCGTCTCGGAGCAAATTGGCGCCGCTCTAGCGGAATACCTCAGCAGCGTCCACACCTGGAACCGGAACCTTGACATAGATCTGACTCTGTTTGCAAACTATCAGTATGGGAAGGATATCTCGATCTACGCGACATACAGTCGACTTGAATCCACATTAACCGGCAAGGATGATGATATTCCGGCACTCTTAGATCCACTCCTGGGAATTCTCGAGTCGAAGATGAAAGCGATATCCAACCTAGTAGAGAAAAGGAAGCGAGCAATCCAGGGTGCCACCGTATCCGATCCGATGACGCACGGAGATTTCTGGCCAGGAAATCTGGTAGTGGAACTCAAGCGCGGGGCAGAGGGGACGGCAGACGGGGTAGAGAAACTATGCGTCCTGGATTGGGAACTCAGCAAGACCGGTTTGCCTGGGCTTGACCTCGGACAGTTCTGTGCAGAGATGTACACCCTGTCCGAGTTCTATCCGACTCGGGGGGAGTCAACTCGGGCGATCATTGGGTCGTTTTTGGATGCTTATAAGCAACGGAGAGGGACTGAGGGGGACATCGAATTCGCGAAGATAGTTGTGGGACATATCGGCGCGCATGTAGTGGCATTTACTCCACGTATAAATTCCTGGACTGGCAGAGAGAAAATTAGGGAGGTAGTAAGGAAAGGAGTGGATATGTTGATGCTAGGTGAAGAGGGATCCGAGTCGGCGCTGAAAACAAGTATCGTAGCGCCTCTTCTTTGAAATGTATGATGTGATAGAAAGTTTGAATGATGATACTGGACCACATTGTATCGGATGTGATGAAGGGATGATTAGTTGCCGACTGACCGAGACGAGTCCCAACCGAGCCTACGCAATTATCACCCTTACCTTACTCATGATCCCATACCTCGCCGAACTACCCCCAGAGATATACTCCGGGATATTGGCGCAGGTGCCTCGAGACGAACAGCAACAAACCATCTTGTCACTTACCAGAGCGATCCCACACTCTCCGGTGCCTTTGCGCCATCTTTTCGAGTGTATCCGTCTCAAGTCAGCGGAGAGCGTCGTGCAGTTGTACTGCCGGCTACGAGGGCGCCTGGAAGAACCGAGCTGGGTGAAGGAGTTCTCTCTTGAAACCTGGAGTGTGGATGC
>JBBPMD010000495.1:0-21397 GCA_038090095.1 Zangia roseola | reverse complement strand
CGCGATGAACCGAGCTGAAGTGGTATCGTCGTCATCGTCATCGTCATCGTCATCTCCCTTCCTTGTCTCCTTGGCTGAACACGATAATGATGCGACTTCCTAGCAAAGCAAAGTATGGTACACACCTGTTAAGTTGATATAGAGGATATATGCGCCGACGAATTTGACGACTCTATCTGCTTGGGTTACACCCTTTTTCAAGACAATGACACGGCATAGCAATTCGATGAACGTGTCTTCGAAAAGACGCTCGCCGGTGAGTTTGATGCTTCTGCCACCGTGAGTGGGCTCCGTAAACGCGGCAGCTTCGACGTGGACTTTGTGGAGCGCGACGACGTTTTTCTGGTGATTTGCGATTGATGTTTGAACCTGGTCGAATATCTTTGGGAGTGCATCCGCGACGGACGCTGTCCTGGCTGGCATCGTTGATGGTAATGAATAAAGAGGAGACGCGATCATCACGTGCGTATGACACCACGTGACTACTGTCTCTTTGTGCGCCATCCGCAGTCGCGAGCACAAATGCCGTGTTGCCAAGTTTCGCCAAGACGAGCTATAGGATGCTTCGAACTTCTAGCAAGTTATCCGCAGTCTTTACAGGTAATAACCGACGAAAGACTCCCGATTTCTTCCGAGTGTGAGACAGACGGCATCGGATCAGCGGGCAGAACAGAGGCTGCAGAGCACGAGTCGTTGTCAGGTTGCTGTATTCTTGGCACGGAAGGTACGCCGTGCGCCAGCGCAATTCTTAGCAGTAACTGTGCAACCCCGCGTGAGATCATATGCAGATCGGTGTGAAAAAACCTGAAATAAAGCTTCTCTGACTCGCTAGAGCGCAGCAGCTGCACATAATTTTAATGAACGATCGTAGCTAGCTCGAGAGTATTATGAGCACAGAATTCAGTCAGTCGAGAGCTAGCGTCTTGGCAAAAATAAAGATTAGATAAATTTATGTACACTGCTATCAATTGCCAAGACCTTTAACCGGTAACGCACACGTGGGATCAGAGTATAATAACTGGCACTCACCTCCAGGCTCACTAGTACCCGGTACCCCCTTCACCATGTTCGCAGGTGTCCCCTTCCGGACAGTCCTGTTCACTGTATTCCAGGTAATCTTGCCTAGATTTCGGTCTACTTCATTGCTCACTTCATTATAGTCCATATGCGAGGTATTTCTCCTATGTCTTGCCGGCTTCATGCTCTCTTTCAAGGGCATCGTCGACAAACCCACCTCAAAGGTATTCCGATCGCCATCTCACTTCAATGTCTCTCATCCTCCTTAGGTTCTCAACCACCTTAACGTCGCTCTCTTCACGCCTGCACTCTTGTTCTCAAAAGTCGCCTTCTTCCTCTCACCTGGCATGTCTCCATCTTTCTCTTATATCCTACTGCTTACGACTACCCCCAGCCAAGCTACAGCAACTCTGGATCATACCTATCTTCTTCGTGGTCGTAACCGTGCTGTCGGCTGCCATTGCACACGGCCTCGCCCGGGCATTCCGTTTGAAGAGGTCTCAAGTGTACGTCAATGTCTCACCATCACATCGGTTGTTGGCTCACTCATCCAGAAACTTCGCCACTGCCGCTTCCATGTTCATGAATTCTAATTCACTTCCCGTGGCGCTTATGCAATCCCTCGCCACCACCGTCCCCCTTCTCAAACGAGGTCCCGATGACACCGTCGACGCCATGTTTGGCCGCTCACTCACCTATCTTGTCGTCTTCAGTACCCTTGGCATGATGGTGAGTCCCCTGTCTTTACTACCATCGACGTCATCTTCGCTCGTCCACGTCACCACCCTCTTCCTCATGGTGTACTCACTATCCCTTTTACAGCTCCGTTGGTCTTACGGCATTCGTCTCCTCGCCAGTGCAGACGAGCCAGAGCCATCTATCCCGCCACCCTCCACATATTGTGATTACGCTGACAATCAACACCCGCCACTCATCACCGTCGACTCAACGGCAACCCGACCCCTCGATTATGACACCGAACCCGAGGTTCGAAAAGTATGGCGCACGAGACCCGTTCGCTCTCGCCTTCATCCCCGTCTCGCCCCTCCCTCTCGGCGCCACACGCATCCATACCTGCACTCGCACCTTCCCGCAGTACCCACATCCCTAGGAGACCAGTCCGAGAGCGAGGATACCGACGATCTCGACACTACCGGTAATGATTCGGAAGACACCCTCGCCCTCCAACTCGACACGGGATTCTCCACGGAGGCCGAGGATGCCACTCCATCACTCGCGACGGCACCGCTACCATCCCAATTCGGTTCACCCACACCACGCCGGTGTTGTGCCATCTTCCCCTTCTTCAAGCGACTCTTCAAAATGTTCACATCGCTCTCTCCACCGCTAATTGCGTCGCTTCTCGCCCTTCTCGTCGTACTGGTTCCGCCGCTCCAGCGGTTGCTCCAATCAGACGAAATGATCCCCGTCAAAGGCGCGTTGACGAACGCCGGTGAGTGTAGTATCCCGCTCACCCTGGTCGTCCTCGGGGGATGGTTCTGGGAGGGAGAGTCGAAGGAAAAGGGTAAGAACGTTGCACAGGACGGCCACCAAAACAATGCCAAGAGTAAAGGCAAAGGCATCGAGAAGCGCCGCGACTATGGTTCCACCCTCGTCGGAGAGCGCCCGAGCTTTTCCCACACATCTACGATGGAGGAAGATCAAGACCGGTCTGACCCACCGACTACCTCACCTGGGTCCGTGATCGGCGCTCTCGGCGGCGCAGTCCTGGCTCCCCTACGCACGTGTGGTCTTTTGGGCCGCCATGCCAGGGGAACGAGCGAAGCAGACGTAGAATCGGGCTCGTTGACGACAGGTGATGCCGAAAACACCAGCGGATGCTCGCACGAACACGCTTCTCGATCCCGATCACACTCACACACCGACCCCGCACGTGCACGTCTTCTTCCCGCTTCCCCTGAACCGACGAACCCCCCCGGCGAGACGCGCACGATCGTCGTCACCCTCTTGGCGCGTATGGTCATCGTCCCAATCGTGTTCACCCCTCTCATGGTGCTCATCAGCCGCCTCGGCTGGGGCGGCGACGTCTTTGAAGAGTACGGCTCATTTCCCGTTCCATTCCGATCGACCCACTGATCCGTTCCTCGCAGCCCCGTGTTCATCGTCTCGAGCATGCTCCTGATCTCCAGTCCGCCTGCACTCACGCTTGCTCAGGTACGTCGACTGTCACGTTTGCGCTGCGCACGTGTTCGCTCACCGTTGCATGCACAGATCTCACAAAAATCGGCGGCTGGTACAGTGGCGGATACGAAATCGCCGTTTGAGCGGCTTTTATCTCGGACTGTGTTTTGGGCGTATCTCGTCCTCACCCCGCCGGTGACGATCGTGAGCGTCATGGTGGGGCTGTTGTTGGTCGAGGGATGACCCGTTGTTGTTTCCTTTTTTTCTTCTCTTGCATGGGATAGACGGTTAGACTAACGTATATGTCGACGTATATACATACGTGCACGCAGCGTATGGGCACGATAGGACGGGCACAAGATGCACCATGAGGAGTAGGGTAGGGGTGCCTAGGCCTGCGGATAGGCCGGGCGATCCTTGGGATATCTCGTACGTACAAGGACAGGATGTTGTTCGGTTGGGCTGGACTACGCCGTATGTATGTATCTACACTAGTACTCGTGATACGGTGGACGAATGGCCGCTGAGTGGGATGTGAGATAAAGTAAAGATAAGAGACGCGAGATGGTATTGAAATATTGACGTGGTGGCACTCGGACAACTTGTCGTTATGGCGAGATCACTACGGTAGCAGTACAAGGTCGCACAAGAGCGTCATAAAAAGTCTGGTACTAGCACAATCGAATACGTCAAAGCTCGATATCGATCCAACACACCTGCGTCCTCAGTCCAGCGCGAGTACAGAGAACCGAAAAACGACCGAGAAAATTGACACTGCATCGACCAACCGACCAATCGCTCACGACACGCGACCTAGGCGATTCGACGCGCCAGCAGACGTATTCGTGTTCATGACGGTCTTGCACATCAAGCAGGCTCACAAGGCGACTTCGTCTTCTTCTTCCCTTTGGGGTACGCGCCTCCTTTTTTGCCCTTTTTGATTGAGAGGGGTTCAATCTCAATCTCTTCGGTGGGAGACTCGGCGGGCAGAGGGCAAGCTTCCTCACAAACACTGGCATAAACGGGCATTGATATGTCGCAAGATTGTGAAACTATAGCTCTAGTCACCGGAGAAGGCTCCTGAGGGGGCGAGGCTGCACTACCCCAGGAGGTAAAACCACTAAACAGGGATGTAGCTTGTGGTTTTGGAGGCGGCTGGGGTTGGCTGAACACGCTGGAGAGTTGTGATAAAGACCTTGGCCCGGGCAGAGGGGTGGCAACACCCAGGGGAGAAGAAGGGCGCGGAAAGGCTGAGGGAAACTTGAACGTGCCAGCAGAGTCGGAGCTAGGCGACTCAGGCGGTGCACCAGGCTCGTTGGACCACGAAAGAGGTGCTCTCAACAACCGCGTATGAATGCCGACGATGATCTCTGCGCCATGGGGAAGCTCCTTGTTCGCAATGCGCTGAGCGAGTACGGGGAAACCTGTGACGACAGAAGGGGAGGCGAAAAGGGAATAGAACACATCAAGTTCCATCTCGAGGAGCTCTGGATGTCTAGACGCACATAGTCAGCGAAACGACCGAGCGAAACATTACCAGGTAGACGCGCACGCACCTTGACACGAGGCTGCATGACAGCTCTTTGATGATGTTGTGTTCGGAAAGGTTGCTTCGGATATGAGCAAGTGCCTCGTCTCGGAGGCTATCTAGCCCGACCTAACACGGATGTTCAGCTACACCGCCCAATCTGTTGGCATTGGGTCTAACCTTGCAAGCAAGACGATACATGGATTTAGCAGAGCACCTCAGCTCGTCTACAGAGCTCGTCGGCGATTCGCGGGGTTGCCCTCTGGGCACTCTTGATGTGAGCGGCAAGAAGCTGAACTGGTCGGTGTAGAGATAGTTCAACAGGGCATACCATCTACATATCCACATTCATCCAGGTGTGCATCTGAACACGGACGTAAACTCACGTTTGAAAGGCGGTATCTTTGACAAGAATGTGGCGACTGCCCAAGATACGCAGATGCGCTGCCGTTTCGTGGAGATTCACCTTCTGGTTGTCACCGCCGGGCTGCTCCTGGACTGTAGTCATGACCGAGCTCAAAGATCCAGCGCCATCGAGGAATGCCAGTTCGTCCAATGTCGGGTGCTCGGGACTCATGACGAATATGTCTGAGCTATCCGAGTCAGAGCCGTCTTCAGACAGCCTAAGCAGCAATGTGAGACATCAAATCAATCGCACCAAGGGATGAACTTACTCGTTGTCATCGGGTTGCGGCGCAATATTAATGCGAAGATGGTTCGTTGGTCTCACCGCGGACCTATCCTTTCGTTTCTTAGGTTCCGAATCCGCGGCGAAAGTCGGCGGTTCCTCGTCATCATCCTCGAGATCACTGTCACTTGCATACCCATAGTCGTCGACACTAACATTACTTGGGACGTCGTGAACATTCGCGAGATCGTTCAATGAGGGATCAGCAGGGTTGGTGTCCGTACTCAACACTAGACGCCACTGAATACAATGACTATATCTTCATGGAAAGAATCTACTCACAGTCTAAAAAGTATTTCGAGCTATTGTATAGGAGAATATTGTTTGCGCAAAGGACGCGAGGTTTGGTGAGTCGATGCGGTTGCGCCGACCTCGCAGAGAAGAGATGAAACTGGGTGTTGACGAGTTCTTGGCCAAGGAGGGACTTTCTGAGAAACTCATGGATGCGCTCTTGCTTGGTTGGATCTGCCAGAGACATGGTGGAGCGTTGACAAAGGTGCTGACTGACAAGATTTCACCTCGTTCCCAGCCTCATGTCGAGGACCCACAAAGGTGATCGTCGATGAGGTCGACTGCATTGAAACTCAGAAAGGGAGAGTCTATGAGTCCAACTTGACGGGAGCCGTGTAGCTCCAACTCAACTGATTGAGTCGTGAACGTAGTAAGTGATCGTGACATTTAGAGCGGGTTTCGTTTATGACCACTAGGAAAATCAAATCCATGACTCTCAGGCCTCTGGCTCTAATCAACGATAACAAAATTGTTCTTTGCGGTAGCCACCCCAAGGTCTGAACCGGATTCGCTGGTACACCAGAGTCTAGTCTGGGAGCAGTCAAGTCCGGCGATTCGGACATGCAGCGAAGCCGGTGTCTACTAATCCATATCAGTCCCGGCGTCGAAGAGGTCCTGTTACATGTCAACGTTGCTTTGGGATAAGATCGTTGGGAGGCACTCCAAACATGCCATCACCAATGGTACCGCCCCGTTCTTTTCCGTCGCTGGAGGCCTGCAGAGTGTTTCAAGAGGCGATGACGGTCTATTCGGCCACGACTGTGATTCGTCTCCCCAAACCTCAATGAGAACAGAGGCGCTGGGTGGTTTGGTTTTCGAAGGGACCTACGTCGCAGAGCAGAGAAATTCAATCTGGTTTGAGGTGCGGATGGGAGAGTTGAAGAATTGCGAGCTGGGAGCGCGTGAGTACACTGTCTCTCGTTAGTGTGTTATGCTGACTGGGCTGTTCGTCAGCGGGAGTCGGCAACATGTACAGCCGATCCAGACGACCGCCCCGGCGATCATGTTCCATCTGGCGGTTTGGCCAAGTCCCTGCCGCTTGCTGGCACACGTCGTCTGGGCTTGGCTTCGGTCATCGCACTGGTTCAACATTGCCCTCTAAAGTAGTTATTGGTAATTCGTACCTCATGGCGCTTTCAATGCGCCCCTAACGAACCGACTATCAAAAACTTGCGATGATGGGACTGGCCTTTGCGTCACGGTCTAGGACTCGGAGGTGGTATGATCCGGAATCGACGGTTGGACCCTCGACTATGGCTGTACAACACTATCAAATGACTTGTCCTGTGTGTGTTTGAGAATGTTCATGTTACTAACCGCTGCCATTACATTGCCATCACCGGCAATGATTACGGAGTGTTATTGTTGTCAGTCAACCATCTTTTTCACCGCAGTCTCCATTCGTACCTGTTAAATATCCAGGCATCATTGAACCCCCTTTACCCGTCATGTCTTCTGATACCCAGGCTACTTTGGAGTATCTCCAGATGAACAATTATCTTTCTCGTGCGGCTACTTTGTATGTCAATTATCATTTAATCTAACTGACTTCTGTAGTCATTGTTGTTGCCGCTGTTGTTTATGATTACTGTAAGTGAGATTTGTTCTGTGTGCTATTTTTTCTTGACCTCAGCCTTACCATGGCAGTCCTTACCCTGCCGAGAGAAGTAAGTCACATTACCCTGTGTATCTCAGTATCAGTTGGTTGACCATACCAGATGGCTTTTATATGGGTAAGGGATCAACACCATTGAAAATGTGATCTTTACACTGGTTTCCCAGTTCAGACCATGGTCCCAAGTTTCTATCATCTTCATTCTGGTGTGTACCAGGTAATTCTATGACAAGTGCATCAAATTGACTGATCTTTAGGTCCGCTATCTTGGGCTTACTTGGGCCATGTAGGTTGTGATCCACATAGCACTATTTTGATATAGCTAACAATGAATCTACACAACAAGTCTTAGTGGTCTTAGTATGTTCAAAGATATTTTTTAAAACTTGCCAGTGTCAGTCTGATCAAAAATGTTTGCAGATGGTACTTCATTTATTCATGGGCCACTAAGAGTTTGTTTATTTGGATTGATCCTTTTACAACTGTTCAATGGTGATTTCTAGATGTACATATGTGCTGGGTTTTCACTAGGAACCTTGATTAATCACAATTCCACATGTGTAGGTGTGAGTAAATTGGCCATGTCCTTCTGTGTCATAATCTTGGGTTATTACAAAGGTACTGCAATTGTTTTGATAACCACATGAGTATATCCAATATTTCTTGCTGCTGCTGATTGTGAGTACTTGATCTGCCAGTTTCACCTCTTCTAATATTGGGTTCAATGCATAGTGGTGATGATTTTGAGGGTATATGCACTCTGGAATCAATCCAAGAGGATTCTTTTTGCACTTTTGTTTCTCTGGGTGCCACAAATCATTGTTGCCCTGGTTTGTTTAGGCATCTATTCCAATCCTAACAAATATCTCACAGGTATGGCAATTGTCCTTGATGTGTACAGTGTAACCACAATCTCGTACTGACACATCATTGTTCACAGTCACGATCCCCCAAGTCCTTGATTTCTCATATTGCTATGATTCTTGGCATGGTGAACCTTCCCACATGGTATTATATGTTGATCTTTCCAGATTTATTCTTGGTACTGCACTTTTGATTCTTGCCATCATCCGAAGCCTAAAACGGTCCATGAGGATGTACGAAGCAACCAAGCGATGGGAGCCAAATAGGTACATCCAGCAATTCATGAGAGATGGCATTCTCTATTTCCTAGCGTGAGTCTTTTCTCATTCATCGCCGACGCCTATCACCTATCTCGTCTGACCATCTGTGGTGTTTCAAACACTTGTCATGCTCGCCAAACTCACCATGCTCGCATGTTCTCCTCTAGGAATGAATTTTACAACGTCTCTGCCACCGTATTCCAAAGCGACTCCCTGGCGAGCGGCACATGGATGCTCGTCTTGGACATGCTTTTCTATATCACCATCTGTCCTATGATGCCTCGGTTTATCCTCGACGTGCGTGAGCTATATGATCATGATCTCCACGGTCATCGTCACGGGTGGTGTGGGGATATCGCAGTGTCTGGCAGTGCACCAGGGATTGACACTGGGTTCAGGATGACATTGCGACCGGTTGCTACGAGTGAGGACGTGGCCGTATCTCCAATAGCATTTGCAGATGCCGGCGCTGTCAATCCGGGTGAGGAGGCCGAGGGCGATTCAGAGGGGAACACACTCACGGATGGCGAAGTCGCGGCCGACCTGGAGGCAATTCCTCTGCAGATGTTGGGAGGTGATAATACCTGTCGGGTTTGAACGAGGATTCCCGAGTCAGTATGAAGCTGAGGTGTAAGTGCAGGATCCGAGTGAGCCAGGCGCCGTCGGGATGCTACAAAGGCTGGAGAGGTGCCGCTGGACTTGTGTATATCTTATATGTATATCTATGCATTTCAATAACAAGTGCCACGGCATGACGGCGCAGATGGGATGGAAAGAAGACGGGACGGATCGGTACCTGGAGGGAACTTTGGTCATCGGCCGGTGCGACGTCTTTCCGACCGCCACAGTTTAGACCCACTTGGTCCATGACGCTGCCAAGGAGGTCGAGACTAAAAAATGACGAACATCATGATATTGGCGTAATATTGGTTATATGCAACATCCAGACTTGTCATGTCACGATGCTTTTACACCATGAGAGAATCCAGCTGGCAGTGACACGCGAGGCGCCTTGGCCGTGGTTTCCTTTGAGGTGGTGGTTGGTGCCGGAGGGGTGCTCGAAGGGGTAGTAATAGGCACTGTGGTTCTCATGGGTACCACGGACGGCTTGCTGGTGGTGACTCCGTTGTTGTTGGGTGATTTAGCCTCAGTGGCAACCCCTGACTGCTTGACCACACGAGATACTCCGGTTCCGTCTTCAACTGTATCACCTGGTTTGACCGAATTAGATGGGGCCAGCAAATCACGGTACTGGAGCAAGCTTCAACGGCACAGGGTAAGGTTTCTTCAGGATCTTCGCATAAGTGCCAACAATAAGGTCGGTGCCACGCAGGAGCCCTCCGTTAGCGATCTGAGATATGGTTTAGCCTGAAGGTCCAACTTTACGAGACAGTGTGGAGACGGACCTTGTAGGCGAGTCGGTCCATCAACTCCACAGAGCACCTTGGCCTATCCAAAGAGCCTGAGCTCGTTTGAGCATCCACGGGATTTCCTACCAGGCATCGACAAACTGAGAGGCAAGATAATATCTTGCCCGCGTAGAAGTAGTTCAAGGTAGTGTACCGTCTGGACGTCGAACATCAGTCACCCAGTGACGAGGAAGATGCTGTTAGGAGCTCACGTTTGGAAGGCAGTGTCCTTAACGAGTGCATGACGGCTGCCAAATGACCGCAGACATATGGCGGCGGTATCTTGCCCTGATTTCTTGCTACTGGGAATTTCCTAAACAGTGGTCTCCATACTCGCGAGTGATTCAGCTCTATCTTCGGTTACAGAAAGTGGTTCACTCATCCTTGGCTGCTTTGCACTCGCTACTAGGAAACCGTCAGAGCTCACCAATTCAGAACTACTGGCACCCTTGGACAATCCATGCATTCGGATAAATGGGGCATCGGCGAGCAATGCTGATACTCACGTATCTTCATCCCCGGACCGGCACCGGGTGTTCGTTCTCAAAGTGGAAGTAACGGACTGAACCTTCAGTGCTTCAAGTTCGGAACTCCCTACTGGACCACCACAATACTGGGTGTCCCTTGTGAATCCGACTGACTTCTCCATAAAGAAACCACTCACGATCCATGAAGTATTTCGAGCTTTGGGAGAGGCACATTGTTGACGTGCAGAACGCGGGGCCGACCAGCCTGATTTTGAGGATCTTGCTGAGAACACGGAGAATCGAGTGTGGATATCTTTCCATTCGCAGAGAAAAACTTTTGTGAGTCTACTAACGCTCCTGTTGAGTAGTGAGTGATATAGAGTAGAGAGTGGTGGCCCGGGTGGTGGTGGCGGGAATGAGGCTCTGAGAGTTGCAGTACTGCTGGCGTGTTCGTCGTCGGAGTCATCTGGCATCTAGTACAACTGAGCAGGCCGCCGGGGAAAGGAAGACAATGATTCCATAGAGTCGTAAAGAAACCCATTTTTATATCACTAGACAAACATGTAGTAGGAATCAGACCATGGACGTGGCTGTGGGTGAATTACCACAGCACTCGGAGTCGCTGACAGTCCACTCAACTTCTAGACCAATGTACATGCCACAGTCTGGGACGAGTCTTGAACACGGTTTATCGTGCTCATGCTCCAACTTGCCAAAACACCACTCATTTTTGGAGAATTTCAAGCAACTTCAAATTCTGGCTCAGGAAACGCGTTCAGATACTATGGCTCGGTTTCCCTCCCTTGATGCTTACCCCCTAATACACGATTAGCGTATTTCTCGTGGGACATACGATCCGCTTTCTCGCCCCAGAACAACGCGGGTCACCTTAACAACGGCGAGAGTTGCAATAATACCGTACCTGGGGAACTGTGAGTTGTACGGACAACGAGGCGGTGGTGTAATTATTGATGTGTAACTACTAATACCCCCAAGGTCTAAAAGGATGATCGATCCACTGAGTGATCGAGATTGTTGAACATTGCAGCGGTGAACGTTGATTGTTTGTCCTTGTAGCAAAGATTCCGAGTCAGAGTCTCACCAGGTACCATGATTTAGGTTATAACGCTTCGCGAATCGCAAGGTAATATCACGCCTAGCGTCCTCGCATTCTACTTTCAACTCCTGACATCTTCAAACTGAAGCCTTGTGCGCAAGATGCACCAGTGCTTGACCATCGTCGAGGTGCAGCATGCCATCTTCAGTGAAGTCCGCGGTGGCTATCTCAGCATCCTGAACCCAGAAGGCCTGGCTACATTAGCCAGACTTGCGCGTACTTGTCGAATCTTCAGTAATGCTGCTCTTGACATTTTGTGGGAGGATTTGGGTTCCTTCGCATCCCTCATCCAGTGTCTTCCTCCAAACCTATGGAAGATTGATCAGACTAGTAAACGACTGGTGAGTTCTCCGGATAGTCAGTTCTCCGGTTCAACATGGCTTATATGTATTACTTCGATCATGAACAGACGTTCCAACGATCCATGTCACCGAGCGACTGGGAAATTTTCTTCAGGTACTCCTCTCGAGTACGGTCCATCTCAGCTTTCTCATATGGGGAGCCTTGCAAGAGCCTGGATAGTGTTGCTATCTTTTCGTTATCCCGACCCCCACACTACAGTCCGCTTGTTCCGCACCTCAAAACCCTACGCTGGGCGAATTCAGACAAGAAGTACGAACCGCTTTTGCAGTTGCTACTAACCCATTCTCTCGTCGACGTCACACTCCCGTGTTTCGCCCTGCGCTCGCCCATAACGTCAATGCAGCTGACTTCCAGATGCCCGTTACTGAAACGCCTTTGCATCGAAAATTTCGCAATCGAATCCTTCTCACTCGAAGACATCCTGGATGCGTTCAGTCACAGTATCGCATTGGAGACAGTCTTGCGTCTGCCTCACACATTAGAAACGCTCGAATGTTACACGCTCGATGAAGCTGCCATTGCCTACCTCTCCCGTTTCTCTTCTTTGACCAACCTCGCGCTGGAACTCCAAGATGACTTGGACTTGGAGGACCTAGGACCCCACATGACGCCGGGACCCACATTCGAATCTCTAGAGTCTTTGTCGTTGACGGCCAACGCGCTCCCAATCTTGTCATCATTCTTAGAACTTATGCACTTCAAGCCGCGGGAAGTGTCGTTCACGGCAGAGGGGTCACCTACTACAGACATGTTCCACCAGTTTTTCACAGCGCTGGCCCAGGCTTGTGATCCGGAACGACTCTCCCGAATCTTCCTGAACCTCACTTACGACCAAGACCATTGGCTACCCGGTGCCGATCGTCATGAAATCTCTTTATCTACGTTTCAGTCACTTCTCGTGTTCCCTAACGTGGAAACCATCTCACTTGACGCAATGTGCAATATCTCCCTTGACGATGACGCGATCGCGGCATTGGCAAAATACTGGCCAAGGCTATCCTACCTCGTTCTCAATCCGTTCTCCGGCTGGGGTACTGGATCACGCATCACCCACTGGGGCTTGATCACCCTGCTCTCCGGCTGCACGAAACTTGACCATTTTGCGCTGGCAGTGGATTTTTCAGAGATCGACCAGCCATGCTCCCAACTCCCGGACGACGGCATCATCAGTTCCTGTGGAACTGCTTGCTTTATCGAATCAGAGATCAAACATCCAGCCACGATTGCAGCCTTTTTGGGCAGGATCTGTCCCGAACTGTACGATGTGGGCTCGTATCACAGTAGGGATGAGGACATTACAAAGTACAAAAAGTGGGACGAAGTGAAGGATTTGTTGCTTACACCATACGACAAATGACACGAAGGAAGGAAAGGACGAGAATGACTGTCAGGACCCCCTTGTGTAGTTTTGTGTGCTCAATTTTGGCGACGATTGGCAAGAGTGCACGATATATGTAAATGCTAGTACTGAAACGTATGCGCAGGTTATACCGTTTTCACATTTGCTGCTAGTGGGTGCTGGCTAGCTATACATCAGGGTGGTGTCAGCCTGATATACCATACTAGTACCTGGGAGAGGATTCGAATGTCCAATAATCAGATGTCAGAAACATATAACTTGCAGAAGATGATCCGCGGAAACTTACTGTGGCTTCCCAAATGGAAACGAAGCAGGTGCTTGGACTCTTGCTGCTGTGACCGGTGGTTTTCCCGTGCTCGCATGCATCAATGAGCTGGTACTAGTCTTAGCAAGGGGCTCATTGTTTTTCGCAGATGGTAACATCTGGCTCGGAGGCGGGCATGGTGTGGACTTAACCATCTGAGGCAGTGTCACGGTAGTTTCTTCAACTTCGGGTATACCGCTTAAGCCTGCACCTAGCTTGACCGTTTTAAGTGGCCCTGGAGCGCCGCGTGCTTCTGTTGATGCCTTGTTCAACAGCACAGGCTGAGGTTTCAAAAGCCTTGTATGAATCCCAACAATAATGTCGGCTCCGTGAGCAAGCTGCTTATTGGCGATGCGCCGTGCCAGGTCAGGAAACCCTGCGACAACGGGAGGAGATGCGATATGTGAGTATAACACGTCCAGCTCCATCTCTAACAGTTCGGGGTGTCTACGACTTGATGAGAAAACGATGCGGAAGGAAATTTGACAAGAGAAACACACTTGGAGACAATGCTGCATGACAACTCTTTCAAAATGTTGTGTTCCGTGAGGTTCCTCTGAATGTAGGAAAACGCTTCGTCGCGGAGGTCGTCTAGTCCGACCTAAGCGAGTTTCAGCTGTGAAGTCGGATCCTACGAGGTGAGAAAGCATACGGACCTTGCAAGCCAGACGATACATAGACTTGGCAGAACACCTTGGCACATCCAGAGAGCTCGTTGACGACTCGCGAGGTTGCCCCACCGGCGTTGCTGAAGTGAGAGGAAAGAAGTTGAAATTGTCGGTATAGAGATAGTTCAAGAGAGTGTACCATCTAGCCATCGAACGTCAGTCATCCAGAGCGTAAGGAAGACACTAATTCGAACTTACGTTTGGAATGCAGTATCCTTAACAAGGACGTGTCGACTGCCTAAGAGCCGCAAGCGCATGGCAGCACGATTCCTCATTTTGTTGCTATCCTCAGCCTCTTGAACGGCAGTCTCGCTACTTGCGACTGATCTAGCCACACCCTTGGTTGCCGAGAACGGCGCATCTGATCTCGGCTGCTCCGGACTCATGACAAATATATCTGAGCTAACTGATTCAGAACCGTCGTCTGACAATCTATACAGACAGATCAGTGGGAAATCGGCCGATGATCGTGACGCTCACTCATCGTCACCCTTGGATTGTTTCCTGGCGGAAGGGGCGGCTGCGGACTGATCCTTCGGCTTCTGGGCATTTACTATGGGGTCGTTGCATTCATCGAGGTCACTGTCACTTTCATAGCCATAATCGTCAATCCGAAGATTGTTAGGCACATCGTTCTCGTCGGTAAGATCGAGTAACGATGTATCGGAAGGGTTGGCATCAGAGCTCAATACTGGGTGGCTTTGATCAACACAAACCATTATCGCCATAGGATTCAAGAAGGACTCACGATCCAAGAAATATTTCGAACTCTTGGCTAGAAGAACATTGTTCGCACACAACACACGTGGTTCGACCACCCGACATGATGATAACGATCTCGAGGAGAATAAATGAAACTGAGTGTTGATTAGTTCCTCTCCGAGAAGAGACTTCCTCAGAAACTCTTCTATGCGCTGCTCTTTTGTAGAATTCGACATGGGAGTGAGGTTGAGGTGATAAGACGAGCCGGGTGGTTTATAACGTGAGACTGGGTTTCGCTTGATGACCTAGAATTGCGCCCATCGATTTCTAAACAAATGGCATGGCGATGTTCTATGATCAGCGCCAATACATTTACGGTAACAATATGTGGGAAACACGAGTTCCGTGACTGTTCAAGACTTCAAGTTACGCCGCGGTCCCGGTGGGCTGGGAGAAGCCTGAGGGAGCTCGGAACAGTGACAGACGAATAGTTCCTACGTGCATATTCGATCAATCACATTTTCGTGATCCGTGCGAGACACTTACATGCACAGGCATCATCAACGAGGAATATAATGAGTAGCAAATCGTATCGGGACCACGAGAAAATTTCATCGAACAGCAGCAAGTTCATGCACCCTTCCCAGCGACTTTTTAGCGGGGGAAACATGCGTTAGATTCAGCTTCCAGACTTTGTCGTGATGAATTTTGTGCAGTTGGTGGTAAAGGGTAGTTGTGTACTCATGTAGCCGTGGGATCAAGTTCTCCGCCTAAACTTGAACTCCTCTAATCTCTCAACTTCATACCACATTCAGCGTATGTCCGGCCACGATGAATATCTGGACTGCGTGCGATCGTCTCAGTCTCGTTCAAAATTTGACCATCTAGCTTTCACATCACACTCAGAGGGTATGCATGCCAGGAAGCGTCACGCCGTGTCCTCGTGGACACCACGACCGTCTCTGACGACTCCTGGTGTTTCAATCGATCAACGTAGTGGATAACGTGCGTGCCACTACTACTAATACCTCTATACCCTCGCCAAGCGGTCAGGGTCATATCCCAACTCGCACGTCCCTATCGCCCGTCGGACTTCGACCGTTAGCATGATACCCACAGGCGCCAACCCGATCCCCACCTACTACCACCCTACATTCGAAGACTCTTCCTGGAGCTCTGACCATATCAGTAGCAAAGCCGCCAAGGAGCGGGTCATGCTGAAGCAGGGCCGAGTTGTGCAACGTTCCGTGTTGAGACGGCGGAAAGGAAGCAGTTGCAAGTTTGGGGCGCTGTTCAGAGATTTGTTCTGTAAGTGGGTGTTTCCTGTTTATTATGTGCAAGGAGAACGACATTTTGCAGATAATGATGACAGGAGGAGCGCAAGGGAACTTGACGCATTCACTCCACACGAGCGTTGGAGAGCGCTCGGGTGCCCGCCCCATCCTCTGGTGAACCGCGTACAGGTTCAAGGCTCAGGTGCGTCCGGTGTGGTGCTTACGATCCACTGTACTCTTCTTTACCAGGGCATTTCCTTCCTAGCATTCCGATACTCTTCGGCGATCACCATAAACCCAGAGGACTTCCGGAGACGTTCCCGTAGTGTAAACGACAGTTTTCAGTGTCCAGATGAACTGTCAGGTCGTAATTCCCACCCCAGTTCACATCCACCACCCTACAATTGGTCTTGGGCCCAATTCCCAGCCCCCCAGGACGTTCGACTTCACCCCTCCCTTCAACATCGTTGCAATGGTTCTCACCCAATATTCTTCGATATCGCCTTAGGTCCGCACAAGATCACGCGCACCATGCGCGAGTCAGCCAAGGCATCCCTGGACCCTGCCCATTTTGCACAGCCAGCCACACACCCTACTGTGACACACATGCGCATTGAAGTCGTCTCGGAGGATCCATTGCCTCACTTTCCTTGGCCGATAGAGATCTTTAATGTGCAGGGCATCACCTGCGGCGACGTGTTCGAGGCCATCACTCGTAAATTTATGGAACACGTTTCGGAGGATGAGTACAACCGCTGGACGCCCCACCGAAAAACGATTGCTGCACGTGCCTACCATCGGAGGGTACGGACAAGTTCCGATGCCACCAAACCTGGCGAGATCCCCAATGTGGATATCGGTCTACGCCGCCTCGACTACGTTGGGGAAAGGGTGGCATTCCGAGGTCTAGAGCAGGCCGCTTCGATGTTGGAGGATACATGGTTCATGTACTTTGGGATAGCGTGAGGAGACGGGGCATTTCCGTCATGGTGATTCGCGTGCAGACGAAACGAGGGTTTTCATACCACCCCATGGACGTGTCCTCACCCCAGTTCCTCCTTTATTTATTAACATTGGTTTGATGTTTATTGGTCGAGAAGTTCGTGTCGAGCACGTTACTTTGTACAACTGACATTGCAGCTGAATAATTGCGTTTGATTGCGATATATCATTCACTTCCCAGGAAATGCCGCTCATACACGTGAACGTGGGGTTCTTCATGATTCTCGTGCACGTCTCTCCCCACGGAAGCTACGGGACATATCCCCAAGTCAGCGTCACATGAGACCCACAACAGTCATTGAGCCTGTAGTGCTTCACAACGATTAAATTTTGAAATCACCCGCCAGTCCCACCTCCGGCTCCATCACCACTTTGATCGCCTGCATCCGAGGCGAGTTCTCGCCCTATAGATCAATGACCGGCGCACCGAAAATGGCATAGTTGTGATACACCACCGGGATATCATTCTGGCCTTGCCTCATGGCGAGCCCATAAAGCGCCTTTGCGGCCTTCCGTGCAGCATTGTAAAACGGTGTTGTCGAGTTCCGGCTGGTTCCATGCAAAGCGGAAAAAGTCCTCTGCGCGGGATGATGGGTAAGCCGATGGCGTTGTGTTGTAGGCAAGGAGCGAGAGAAGGAAAGTCATCGTTTACTTTATAGCATGCTTGTTACATACCTGTTACACCTTGATAAAAACCGTCCCAGGTCAGCTGTCGTTCGTCGCGATTCAACAGGCTCTACACTTGTCTGATCGCTCCCTGCGCGCCAATCCTACATCTTTGGTATGATGATCGCCCATACTGCATAACACTGAATTCGAGACGCTCGGAATCCATACATCTACAACCTGTTCGAGATGCCAACCGTGAACAAGGATATTCAACGGATGATCCGGGGAATCCTTCGGTGAAGTGAGCGTGGCGATTCCGTTCAAACTGGACGCCATTCCATTGCTGGACAGTATGTCGGATAGCCAAGACGATCGGTGCTGTCAACACGATGATTCCAAAGGGTGGGACCTTCTATGGGGACGACACCGACTATCTCGGGATCATCGCGGCTATGAAGGAACGTGCACAAGCTGTCGGTCTGAACCTCGGGGGAAACAGCTGGGTTGGTCATCAGTGCAGGCACGCGCAGCAGTCTACCCACTCAATACCCCCAGCGTGCACGAGGTGTACATCTTCAGCCGCACAAAAGTCAAAGCTGAGGAAATCGCTACGGCGTTAAATGATGCCAACTTTGAATGTCGCGCCCGTGTGATCGATGCGCTGGATGTCTTGCCTGTTGTATCCCTGTGCGTGATCGTATCAACGGTGCCTGCTGATGCAACGACCACCAACAACGGCGCTGTACGACATCTGGCGAGTGGGGTGGTGGTGGACATGGGCCCTCCAAGACGTGAGGGAGGCAACGGGGTGTGCATGGGTGAGGCGTGTTGAGGCGTTGCCCGAGCAGGGTTTAAGTGAGCTGTGGACGGAGGGAGTTAGCGCAGTTGTTGATATATTACATAAGCGCGAGGACGTGCGTCTCAATCGAACCCCTATTGATACATCCAACTACGATGTGTAAGTGTCTTGAAACATTGCCCACTATCTCATTGACATTAAGGGCAGCTCAAGCCACATTTTGGATCTTTTCTTGGGGGCAAGTGTTCCTCAGCCCACAGATCAACATAGATCATGCAAGAATCTCAGAGCTATTCTGCACTATTTCTGAGGGATCACACCACCCCAAACATCTCACTGGCTCCAGGAGACTCCAGGCATGACAGACCATGACAGTCTGGAGAGTCCTGGAGGGTGCTGGGAGAGTTCTGGAGGATGCTAGGAGACACTGGGAAAATGCTGGGAATTGGTAGGGTACTGAATCAAACCTGATCAAATACACTGAACCTTATCAAGCAAACCAAACCTGACCAAACCTGACCAACCAAACCAATCAGACCACACAAAATCTGACCAAACTGAAACCAAACAAACCAAACCTGACCAAACAAATGAAACAGACAAACAAATCTTGATCAACCAAATTGATTAGACCAAATACAACCTGACCAAACAAAACCAAACAAATAAACCTTGACCAAATATGATCAAATAAATGAAACCCACAAAGCTGACCAAACAAACCAAACAAATGAAATCTGACCAAACCAAACCAAACAACACATCCTAACCAAATATGACCAAACAAATGAAATAAACAAACCTAACCAACCAAACAAATCCACCCTGACTAAACATGACCAAGCCTGACCAAACAAACCAGACAAATAAAACCTGACCAAACAGACCAAGCCTAACCAAACATATCAAACATACCAAACATGACCAAACAGACCAAGCCTAACCATACATATCAAACATACCAAACATGACCAAACAAACAAACAAATCAACCCTGAACCAAACCTGGCCACATAAACCAAACAAATCAACTCTGACCAAACATACCACACCTCACCAAACAAACAAACAAACCAAACTTGACCAAACAAAATTAAACAAACTCAACCTGGCCCACCAAACCCACTGAGATGTTTGTCATATTTGTTTGTCTGGTTTATTTGGTCAGGTTTGTTTGTGTTGTTTGGTCAAATGTGGTTTGTGTGTTTGTTTGGTCATGTTTGATATGTTTGGTATGTTAGGTGTGTTTGGTCAGGTTTTATTTGTTTGGTTTGTTTGGTCAAGCTTGGTCTATTTGGTGTGTTTGGTCAGGTTTTATTTGTTTTATTTGTTTGGTTAGGCTTGGTGTGTTTGGTGTGTTTGGTTTGTTTGGTTTGTTTGGTCAGGCTTGGTTTGTTTGGTCAGTTTGGTCAGTTTGATTTGATTTGGTTTGGTTTGTTTCTAAGTCCCTCCAACATCACCCTCCCCTTGGAATCACCAAGGTCCTTGTCATTGGGTTATATATCACTCTTGACTTGTACTATTAAGCATAGTCTGTAGACTCTAATTGTATTATACTCTGTACAATATAAATGTTAGGCAAATATGTGTTCAGTTAGTGTTGTGGTTGGGTACCCATACATATGTATATTAATGTAATAGTGTAGTGTTGAACTGTAGTGTTGATATATACAAATTTAGAACACTAAGAACACTTGTCACTTGGTATACATCAAAGTATAGCATTCATTGAGTACTAACATCAATTCCTAGTTTCAATTGTATACTTTTGTTTGTTTCTTAATACACTTTTGGAATTTCTCCAGTCTGGGACAGTCTGGGGACAGCTGGGGGGTCAACTGTCCAGATCTGTCCAGCTCTAGCCAGTTAGGTACCTTGCTGGGGGAGCTGGGGGAGCTGTCAACCTGTCCTAGTCTGTCACAGTCTGTCCAGGTCTGTCCAGATGAGGGCTGGTTTGCTGATGCACAGAGGATATGATAGTGGAATGCCTCAGAGTGGAGGGACAGATCATGGAGATTGAGGTAAATTGGGAACAGGTTGACAAGGCAGCCCAGATCAGGACATTGGCCAAAGAACACTATCTGAATGATGGACATCTTTGTCTCATCATCAGTACCAAGGGTGAGTGAGATTTTTTGATTGCCTGATATTGTTCAATTTTCTTTTAAACAGGTCTGAATCACACACCATGTGGACAGTTTTTTGAGCCACTGTATCTCTGTATTACAAGATCTCAACAGACAAATATTCCACTCATTGCAAATGTCTCTTACTGATTTCAAGCATTTTTGCAGAAGTGATGTCTTGCAAAATTTGAAGGGTGGTAGCTTTTGGCATAGTAGTGGGGAGCCTCAAGACTCTGATGAATCCATTGATCAATTTGAAAGTTCTTTAGAAAGACAATGAACCTTCCATGTGAGCGTTTATTTTATGAAGGGAATGTCATGCTAACTTGAAGCAGCACAATAGCCTCCAGGGATTTTGCCATTGTTATGTTTTCTTTCTTTCTTCATCTTCTTTGTTACTTCTCTCTTGTTTGTAACCACAGACACTGCCTTTGGGCTTATGCATATGCTGTATGAGTCCCACTTATGCAATCCTTGTTGACTCATCCTAATCTCATCAATCCAATGGATGCATACTGTTACAAATGCTCCAATTCTAGTCTTTAACCCCTATGCATACTTCATTCCACAACTCTAACATGAGCCAAGCCTCATGTGTTATAAACACACCTCAAACCCCTATCTTCTTCACCTATGAATCACCTTTTACTTTTGACACTTCATTGTTTTCCACTTTCTAGGTCACATGACTAGCATGTGCCTTGCCTCATGCAAAACCTATGTTTGGTAATCATTCCTATTGGCTGCCACTAGTGACAGGCCCAACCAATTGGATATGGTCCAAGACACTTC
>JBBPMD010000494.1:0-21420 GCA_038090095.1 Zangia roseola | reverse complement strand
GCTCTCGGGTAAATTTAGGAATTATTTTCTGTAAATCTGATAACCATCGCACAATTTCTATGCCCATATATTGCCTTTCTGGGCCACCTGATGAGTGACAACTCTGAGTCAAAGTCTTGCTGTTACACCACTCCCAATGCCTCTCAACCCTGCAATAGTCCTATCCCTGCTTGATGTGGGTAAGATCGAATGGCCAGTGTGCGTGGCGGCAGAGCTTGGGTAGTCTGTGCGACCGGTGATGCGACCGGTGAGACTGCAGACTGGATCGTAGCTTGAATCCGGACCAGGCATTGCTGAGCGTGTGGGATGGGGAGTGGTATAGTGCTGTTGAGAGGGTGCTAGATGCGGGAGATCTGATTGTGGTTTCATGCTCGGGCTGGAGATACTGGAATGGCCACAGCAGTGAGTACCAACGAGCGCGTCGCAGCGTGTCTCAATGTGATTAGTAAACAGCGCACCGTCACTCGGAAACAGGAACTTACCCCTGAGAATGCCAGATATGGCACGAAATAGGCCATCTTGAATTTACAGATGTTTACAGAGGGGGGTAGGACCCCTCCTCAGATTTAGGGTTTACAGACAGTGGATGATGACAGCTGCACCACATGCACCACATGGGTCCTTCCAAATTTGGGTGCAGCTGTAAAAATGACAGCTGCACCTAAATGTGGAAGGAGCCATATGGTGCATGTCGCGCACCTAGATGTTACTAGCATCTATATGGGGGCAACAGTCAGGTTGCAACCGATCGGTCGTGATCGGGCGATATCATAATGGATACGATGTACTTAGTAGGGGTCGACATTTTGCGCCATGTGCACTTTTCGGCAGCTGACCTCAAGACGAAACAAAATTGTACTGTTTACCTGCCAGTAACTCGCATGTCCCTCTGATACCAACTCCTTGTCGTCGACTCGGGCGCACTGCGTTGTCTCCTGACATCACACATGCAATGGTAGCAATAAAAGCAGAGTTTCGGACAACACAACACCTTACTCGTAACACAACGTCAGTGCGTTAGGCAATGCAATTTCAGAATACACTCCATTAATTCCGCGCATAACGATCTCTCTCATATGCACCCAAGTCGGGATAACCTACGACTGGGGGCGTCTTACCACGAGTATGGTTGGGGTCTGCCAGCGTACATTCTTGTAGAAGTCATATCGGGGTACAACTAGAAGAAGGTTAAATACGATAGTGGAACGACCGTCAGACGCGTCAACTCACATTCGACTATATATTCGCCAGGTTCCAAGTCGGCTATGAAGCTAACCCTGCCTGTTTGAGACAAGATAGGGCCAAGGTACAGTACGTCTAACGGGGTTCACTCAATGGAAATACTGGGTGGGCTCTGTGAGAGACGTACGTTGACTATTTTTGACGGTCAGGGTGAGCCAAAAACGATTGGAGGGGATGGTACTAGTCCTGTGAGGAAGATTGTGAGGAAGCGTGCCATACGAACAGCCGCCGACATACCATTCGACAGCGGCAGTTTCGTTGACGAACCACGCCCTTTTACCGTCGGGGCTGGTAATTTTAACCCCATCGAGCGGTAGTGCCACGACCCCTCCTGTGTCTACATCGCGAGCAGCGGCGTCGGACAGAGTAACAGCGTAGGACAGAGGCCCAGAGGCTAGCAAGGCAAGTAAGGCGACGAAACTCTTGAAGATCATAATAAAACTCGGAGGTGATGGGGTTTGCAAAGGACGTACGTATTTACAACTCGCTGCGGTGTAACATATAAATGATGGATGGAAAGGCACCTATCAAGTTGAAACGCTGATCAGTCGAAAGTAGAATTCAGTTCAGGACTCAAGTACTCAGTGCTCATCGCGCCCGGGCGACATATCAGCAACTGAGTACCGAGTTGTCTACAAGAGGCAAGCTGCTGCCACGTCGATGGCCAGCCTGAGCGTTGAACGTTAATTTGATTTAATTCAGCACACAGCTCCCTGAACTTCCCGAATCATCAATTAGCTGCCACAGGCCGAGGGTACATACCTGGGCGCAAACGAGAAAGAGAAAGGAAGTGGGAGCACTCCTCCGGCAAGTTGAGTTGGCGTGGTCCCGATGTATCCGATGCAGGAGCAAATTCTGCCCTGATTCGAATCTATGCGCGTAGGCCAGGCGTTATCGTATATGTGATGGCAGGTTATCGCGCACGTGATAGAACGACACCTCTCCTAGTCCACCCGAGCGAAAGACGATCAAGTAAGTATTGTTCGCGAGTACGCCCGCGACACCGGTTTATGTCACCTCTGATAACGCAAACTCTATCCTGTAACTATGCCCGTGCTGTCTCGGAGGTGTGACCAAGCTTGGACCATTTTGTCGTATGGTGAGCTTTGTACGGTGTTCAAACGTTCACAGGCTGTCAGCAGGCTGTCCGGCGAGTCGTCCTTTTTTTTTTTGCATATCATCCCTCTTTAATACCGTCATATCTTTCTGTTGTCTTCTTTCTCCGAGAGAATGTTTTTATGCTCGCGTCTAGGAAGGCGAAATCCGACGAAGAAGAAAAGAAAGGCATGGAAACATTGAAGCAAAAGGGTGCAACATTTTATTTTTGTTTATGTTTGTACAAGTCTATGGCGTAACGTCTGCACATAAGGAAATAAGGCTCATCGCAAAAAAAGGTCTGCCCCAAAGGCTTGTCGCCAGGAAAGTGGTCCACCGCGAAAATTTAGAACTTAAGTATACATGTACTAGTTAATGCTTATCTCTGAAGTCTGTAATCCTAGGTAAGCTGGGTTGGGGACGTACGGTGCTTATTAGCTATAGACAGGAAGGCCCAAAAGTCGTTCTCGGTAATGGAGGTTTCCCTGTGAAGGAAGGCAATGTAAGGAACTGTGTCATACGAAAAGGCGTTGACATACCATTGGACAATTACTTGGTCCCCAGTTACCAACGCGCGTGAACCGTCGGGGAGGTAATCTTAACTGTTCTAAATGATGGCGTCTGATCCCGTGTAGGAAGATTAGCGGTGTAGGATAGTGGCCCGGTGGACAGGAGGGAAACGAAATGCTTGGAGATCATGACAGGACTCAAAGGTGACGGGGTTTGCAAGTGCTGAAAAGCATGGAAGGGAGACATGCATAATTTATCGTTTACTGAAGTGTAAAGATGACGAGGTACCGTGACACGAATGAAACACACTGTCATACCCATCAACCTGAATACATTAGTTGACAGCATCAGTTCGGCCGTTGCACGGGCAGGAATGTGAAAGAATGGGTGACTTCCCGGCGTAAGGATTTAGAGACGATTCCAGCCGTAAAAATGACAGCCACGCCCAAAATTGGAAGGAGCCATACAGTGCACGTCAAGCAGCTGTCGTCTGTCTGGCAATCTCAGGGGCAGGTCCCCCACGCCTGCCCCGAACCACTTGCCAAGCACTTCCAGACCCGCGCGCGTGCGCCCCCACCGCCCCTCGCCAGTCCGGTGACCAGCGTCTATGAGGTCACATACACCGCGACCCTGCGGACGGGCAAATTCGGTCGCGATGCAAGCCTTGGAGTCGAGCTAGTCTGGTGACCTCATAGACGGGCTGGTCACCAGACTAGGGTCAAGCGGCTTTCTTAGTACTGCACGTGATAGCCATTACAGTCGATATGCTCATAACGCATAAGGTGTACCAGAGGACAAGATCCGAGACAATACTTAACTATTGCAAGTTCGATGCGCCGACCATGCGTCGGGCGTATTCAGAATCTCACTAGATATAGATCATCTAGCCGAGAACTTGAACGTCGAACCTGTGCCTAACTTCATCACCATCTCTGCAACTACGCTACGCGTGTGGTCCCTCCTACATCTTGCCAACCACGCAGACACAACGACGACGGTCTGTCTTGTCGAAAGGGACGATCTGGACACACGAAGTGGAGATTCGGAAAGTAAAATCTGGATAAATAGTTGTAAGTTTGTACAGCATTATGACAAGTATGTGCGGGCAGTAATGAGAACGAAATGGCCAAGCATCCTCTGTAGACCAAAGTGGTAGGTGATGTCGCTCAAGCTACTAGACAACCTGAAAGGCGTGATAAATCAATCCTTGATGAGGGGTAAGAGATGTCACGTTTCTTGTATTTTGGATTTGGTTTACTCACCGTAACACAACAAAAACACAGACGTCGCAAAAGGCAGAAAAGGAAACCATAGAGTGGCCAGGAACATGGAAGCCGTTGTGTCTGCAATGTTTAATCCCTGGGAGGATAAATATGCATGTAACCCTGGAATCATCGTTGCCAAACCATTGCTTACCAGCTGTTCGAGAGCTCGCCTGATATGCCGTGGGCTACTCCAAAGGAAAGCCAGCTGAACTACCAAACCTACCAGGGATGACATTCTCGAAACAGCGATCAGGCCGAGTGATCGCTCATGACGATCTATCGAGGGTACTTGTAGCAGTCCAGCACACAAACACAAGACGATGGATTGCTGTTGTCGTATATCAATACCCGGACCACTGGCTCACAGATGAGATGCCTACTTGAATCACTAGATGCCTGAGACGATGGTGGTAGTTCTTGGCATCTAAACGTGTCACTATCGGATGGCTAGCAGATTGAGGTGCGGGCGGGGATGGGGGAAACGTTTCTGGCAAGAGCAGCGAGAAACACACGACGTGCTGCCAACCTTGCATGTACGTGAACCCCTGGAACAACCGCCTTCGTGCACCGTAAAACTTGGATTCTGTACACCAATGTTAGAACATGTTCGATAGAATGTTCCAACACTGTACCTGTAGCTATCTTCCGAATAGCCTCGGACTCATCATGGCACGGTTGAGTCTGTGAGTTTTCCGCAGACATTCTCAAGGTGGAAGGTATTGCACCGGAACATGAACGCGCGCGCTATTTAACCGCATTGCCATAACATACACGCGGTTTCCTGCCGTCGTGTTGGATGAGATTCGGCGCAAAGCCACGTTTTTTGTGGCTGTGTACAATGTACCAGAGACATGCGCATCACGCATGTGCCGCCCACTTTCAGATAAACAGGACCTTGGCAAGTTGGAAGACAATGACCTATCACAACGCGCCGACCGCGCGTCGGCGACACGTTATAAGCGATAACTAGCCGAGAACTTGGGCGACTTAGTACGCTGAGCATCATGCCCACCCCCAATCTCGCTAAAGTTGAAAAATCGACCCAAGTCGATTCTCTGACATGCGATGTTGAAGCCAGCAGTCCCGACTCCACTGGCGAAGGTGTGCAGGATACCCCCTGGACACACAGTGCTAGTATGGGCACTGAACTAGTTCGTAGTGCTCCTTCTTTTCAGGCTGCGTGACAGGATTAATAGTATCTGACAGGTTCCAACGATAATAGCGACCGCCACTCTCCTGGCCAATAATGCTCCTAACCGTAGGGTTCAAGTTGCCCTACTCCAAGTGTCAGCTGCCGTGATCTGCCTGACACTACTGGCGTTGCGCCGCTTCCGTATTAAAAATGTAGACAGTGCCGTGAGTTCCATTCTGTTTCTTGTCATATAGGTTGTCTGAGCAACAGATAATGGTGGCCTCGCGCAGGGTCCTCGGATGTCACCTCTGATTCAACACCTTGCACGGTACTTTCCATACCTCATGCTGGTAACTTGTTACTCAGCTATAGGTTTGGGTATCGTACTGGCCTTTCCGGTGGTAGTAACTATTCCACTGACATTAGTGATCGTGTTCGCCCTTCTTCCTCTCATGTTTGGGTCTCAACTTCCGCCTATTTGCACTGGTGTTCTCCTACTTTGTTTCCCGTTGTCTTTCGTCGTCTTTTTACTCGTCGTATGCTTTCTGCCCCCCACATTGCTAACATGATATGATGCATTTCTCGATAAACGTTATGGTCTCCGGAGCAGATTTACATGTTGCACGTTGTATTTATCGGTAATTTCGGTATATTGGTTGATCCATGGTACCAGAAAGGCTGACTACATGCTCCCCACCCCATACTCCCCACCCCCATGCTTCCTTTCGATCCATACTTTATTTCCTGCAGTATTTCTATATATCAGACATTATCTTACATTATGTGCACGTGTCAAGAGTTGTTCGTGATATCAATACTGCCTCTGAATATGCACCATTGTGCCTAATTGTTGACCATTCTCCACGTGGACATTGGAGTCGACATGTGCACTTGTGCTTGCTAACGTGAGAGTATAAGCACGACAGATGGAGCAGGGCAAAAGTCGCCTGAAGAATAACCGAGATGCTCAATTTCACCTTCAGGTTGGTAGCCTAGCCGGTGGCAGCCCCCAATAGACACGTTAATCATACATAGAAGGAATACACATAAAACATGGAAGGTAGGGTGGAAAGGAGCTTCTCTACGATTAATGCAGTGTTGTGAACTGGGGTGATAAACCGAGCCTCAGAATGGAGCGCAATTATAACACTCGGAACCTTGCTCGGGGTAGTAATAAGAACAGAAGGGTATCGCGAAAGTAATCTTGAATGAAGCAACGTAAGCAGGGAACGACGTCGATAGTACCTCCGTCACTGACAGCCGTGCCGATCAGAGATCCTGGTGGATAACTTCTAATTTAGCAAACTGCTAGTTGCCATGTAATATCAATCAATCCTGGACGAAGGTGATTAACAAATGGCACATTCACTGTGACGTAGTATTTGTGGAATTCAGGTTCACTCACCGTAGCACAGAAAGAAAATCGAAGTCACAAAAGGTAGAAAGGGAAACCATAGAGTGGCCAAAAACACGGAAGCCCTTGCGTGTGCGATGCCTGATTCCTGTAAGGCGCTATAAATGTCACCCCTGAACCAAATTACTATGCCACTGCCCACCAGTTCGTCGAGAGCTTGTCCGATGTGTCGTGGGCTACCCCACACGAAAGCCAATTGAATCAGTACACCTATCTGAGATAACATCCTTGCAGTAACTATCAAGCTGAGCGAACGCTCATGATGGTCTATCACGGGTACATGCGGCAATACTGCGCACAGGCACGAGACGAAGGATTGCTGTGGTAAACGTGTCAATACTGGAATTTCGGAAGTCTGGAACAAGGTGTTCAGAAATGACAAAGACATACTTGGATAATTAGGCGGCAGAGGCGATCGCGGTAATACTTGGCATCCAGATATGTCGTCAGCTCAACAGGCTCATGCGCAAACCCTGGAGAGGATAACGTTTCTGGCAGAAGCAGCGAGAAACACGCGACCTCCCGCCAGCCTTCTATATATGTGTACCACGGTAACGGCCGCTCCTGGGCAGTACCTTCTATATGAGCCCCGCCTGGCTCTGCATGATCCAGTGTAAGAATATGTTCGAAAGAAGGTTCTGAACACTGCACCTGTGTCTTTCTTCTGGGTGTCCTCGTCGATGAGGGAGAAGGTCTGCGGAATTTCTGCAGGCATGCTTGAGATGACCACTGGGTCACTCGAGCGAGCTATTTAACTCCATGACTACTCCGTGCAAGCCGTTCATTGGCACATGACGGCGAGGGACCACCGCTTTGCGTGGCTGTGCAGACAATGTGCTACTCGTCACCCCCCCACTATCACCACGTGTGATGGGTTCACCCAAGAGATGAACTGGACGCTGGACGTCGCTGGACGACAGGCATTCCTATCACGGCACCCCTACCTCGTGCTCAAGTAGCTCCGAGCAGTATATTTTCCCCTCACTTGGCCATCTGAGCGATCATTCACCCGACGACCTTATTTTCTTTCACCACTCTAGACATCATGCCTTCTTCCAGTCCCATGGAAAATCCAATCAAGGCGTGCGACCCTGAGATGGGTATCAGAGAGGAATCTACCACCGATGTGCCAATGGAGGATACCTCGTGGATAAGTGCCGTAGTTCGTCCTTTCTATGCACCCTTCCCCCTCGCGTCGTGGCTAAGTCACTTGACAGGTGTCCGCACTGATAGCTATGCTGGCCCTCTTGACTAGCCATGCTTCAAATCGCAAGGTTGTTCTATTCCAAATATCAGCAGCTGCGATCGGTTTGACGCTGCTGGCGTTACACCGCCTCTATACTCGGTCGCGAGACAGTACCGTGAGTTTTTTTTGGTTTTCTGTCACGACGTTGGCACTGAACGGTCCACGCACAGCATCCCCAGATGCCGCCCTTCATTCAACGTTTAGCACAATGCTTCCCATATCTCATACTGGCAACTTGTTGCTTGTCTGCAGGCCTCGGTATCGTACTCGCTTTTCCGGTGGTGTTGAGGATCCCACTGGCGTTCGTGATCGTGTTCGCTGTCATACCCGTTACGTTGGGTTCTCGACTACCGCCGCTTTGCATTGGTATTGTCATGATCTGTTTCCCGTTATCTTTCTTGGCATTTGCGCTCCTCGTGTGCCTTGTACCCACCGCGTTATTAACTTGATACGATAGCATTCTATTTCTTGGAAGGAACTGTGACCTGCAGAGTTTCTTTATTGTGTACATGGGTACCCCACCGGACTGGCAGGCTATGCATATCACCTACCTTCATTTATTTTTATTTTTATTTATTCCACGCTCCGAGCCAGTCCATGTGGTTAGTGTTTGAAGCCATGCAGCAAGCTGCGCCGAGCTGCATCTTTCAAAAAAAACCCTGCCAGTGTTCAACGATGGGTGATACAAACTCTCTGATGTGTCCTAGGAAGCAAAGAGAAATGACGCGGTTGCTGATGTAGATGGTCCGGACACTCGGCACATCACGTCCCCGGCCAGGTCAGCTGTAAGCGAACCAGTTCACACGAACGGGCTGGGACGGACACATCTCGACGTTACTGCCCACTTTTTACACCTATAGATGCGGCCTGCATGTCGAGTCCATAGACTCTTCATGGATTATCAAGTAAGGTACAGCTTTTGACATGCGTCGTGACTTGAACCATATATAAGTGCTTCGAGACGTGAGACGCATGTCAGACCAGCACAGCGATCAGATATTGACTCTGACCTCGTGCGCATCATGTCCATCCAAAAGTCTTAGACGACCAGTCACGGCCAAGACCGGTGATGATGCATGATGTTGCTAGCCTATGACTGCAAACTTACTCTGACGCCATCGCGTCGGTTGCCGCTCCGGCGTGTCTTTTGTCCCCTTCAAGCTTGGTCCCAGCTTGGAACGCATTCCAGATGATGTCCTACAGGAAATCCCATCCCGTCTACCCACTCTGATGGAGGTCCACACCTTGTTCCAAAATCGGAAGCACCCGCCTGTGGTCCCCTCGTTCGGGCGTTGTCACAAACATCCCGACTTTTGGCATGGCAAAGGGTCGAGTTGTATGGTGCCAGTCTCCCGATGCACGAGGTCACATTCTTCAGGGCGATTGGCGAGGCAACGAAGGCTACCGTGGATGCCTTGAACGCATGCCCGCACTTGATTCAGTGCGCACTCGGCAGAACCAAATGATGAGCGTTCTGACGATCGTCCAACAGGACGATTTCGGTTTTCCTCACGCTGTATCAATCAGCCGAGATCATCCCCTGCCACGCTACCTAACCTCACTACCACACAAGGTACATGTCTTCTCATTCGCGATGTATCGCCTCCCCCTGTTTGTGGCAGTCATACACCCTCATTCCCAAATGACGACTGCTATCAATAAGGGGTTCGATTTTCCTTCCATGCGGGGGATCTCATTGCCTTTGTCCGCGCATGAGATCATCAATGTTGTCCCAACGTCAAGGACAGGTGTTATCAAGTGCGCGTTCTGAAAGGTATCTCCGCTCCCCTCACGCGTACGCCCCACCGTTATCGGCGTATGATGCAGTAAAAGGGTGATTTGTTGACAGGATTGGTCAAGGTACTGCCGAATTTGAGGCATATCGGTGTGGTGGTGAATGCTGTGCACAGCGCGCTAACGAACCGTTGCTCTGCTCGATACGGTCGAGCTCCAGATGCACGATGATTACCACCGCTGAGTGTGCTTGAGAGACAGACCAATCAAGAACAAATATAACAATAGCACCGTATTGATGGTATCGATGGTGGTCGTGGATCGAGTTGTGACACATTTGCAGTGGGCTTTTGTGAGCTGAAGAAGCATGCTCGATTGGCTCGAGTGAGCTGCTGACAGGGAAGACGTGGTTATTGTAGTGGAGTACAATTGCTGCTGGAACCATTGTGACTAAAGGAGGCAGTTGTTTGTAGTGCGGGTGTAAGGCTCCGTTTCAGCTTTGTTCTCGGCTGTGTGGTTGTTCTGATTTATATACGCGTCCCTTGACCTTTTCTCCGCAGCTGTCCTCCTTGTAGTCCCTGGTTATCGCTTGTCAACATGTCTTCCCCTATCCACGTCGTGTATACCATCCACGGTACATTCTCTGGCATGCCCTCCTACTCTAGACTACCTACTCCATTATCCTATTCAACGTACGCTGGCGACATGCCCAACCGACAACCCCCAGGACTAGCCAAGGCTGCATGGCGCGCCGTTCCCATCGCCATCCCCCCTAGCTGCAGGCGGCTATCTCCTCCCCTCGACCGTCGACGGTCCTCACCGTTGCGAGCAACCACTGCACAACCCGTGCACTTCCCCCACGAAGATAACCCCTTTGATGACCACCACGCACTATCCATGCACACGCCTTCCGACCAAAACAACCAGGTGGTGCCGTATCAACGTACCCGCCTAGCATCACAATCGTTTACGGTAAAGATGCCACGGTCGTCACATCTTGAAGCACTGGTGCGCCAGAGGACGGCGCAACGGCTCGCGCAGGATCGCGAGGCAAGATGCAAAGCTGTCGCGGGTATCTTGTTGAATCGGGTGCATGCGGTGGGGAGGCCAATGCGGCGGGTGCCACCGAATTTGGATTCACCGCGGACGTATAAGCGGAGCAGACTGTCGACGATGGTGACTGTGGATGATCTGTGAGACGTCAGGTTGGTTCCGTCGTCACCCGTCTTGTATCGTACGTTCTGACTTGTCTACTGCAGATGGCTACCATTCGTGTTGAGCATGGGTGGACGAGGTCATGTCACAATCGTTTGATAATTTTTACTGTATGTTATGAGCATCGGACAGTTTTTTTTGTCAATCGTAATTGTGTGATTTTTGGTGATAAATTTGGACGGAACCAAAATGCTGGTGTGAACTAGACTTTCCCTTTCTGGACAACCAATCAGAGGCGCAATGGCACACTGCCTCAGTCGTTGCCCTCGAGGCGGTTGCAGCCATCATGGGTTGATTGGAACGCCTCGGTTCACTCCTAGCCATGTTGACCGCCGTCCTCAGTGCCCAAAAATCCAGTGGTCTCCGCTAATTTCGCCGGCTGCGCCAAGGGGCGCCCAGAGCGTGGCAGAATCCGAAGGATGGCTTCTCTTGGCTCAGGTCTCCCAGCCATTCGTGTCTGAAGCCGTCTGTTCACATTTTACTGCGCGCCCCCGCAACACCTCTGCCTCTTTGCATTTTTTGTGGTACAGCCCATTGTCGGTTTAACGATGAACTTTTCGTTGTCACAGGACAGTCCGTTTAACACTATCCTTGTCTCTCCAGAGGGGCGCGTGCTTTATCGGATCGAGACGCCCAGTTATGTCGGCGCGTCGGCGGCGGCAACGACGACTATAAAGCGCGTGAGCTCGGACGGGTGGAGCCAAGCCGAGGTGGGCCGTGTGGTGTGGCAGTCTGGACGGCCTGGGACGGTCGTTGTACATGGACATGAACTGTTCATTAATCGGAGCAAATTCTTTAGCTCGTAAGTATGCACTCTTCCTTCTTCCTTGCTGCCCCTACTCCACGTATGGGCGTAGAGGTTCCGTCCTTGCCGGAGTTCGTCCATTTTTGACGTTTGTTTTACCTTTTTTTATCGGCTTGTTTTCCAACCGTCGGCTCTTGGATACCGGCTACGATTCTTGGACACGAACAAATGTGAAAAATAATATCAAAAACAAGGTCGCGCACGTTTACTGCACTCAACGGACAATCCTACAAATGGTCGTTTGAAAACGATTCTTCGTTGGTACGTGAGATCAACCCCTTATTCAACCTTCCCATCATCATGCATCATCCCGTTGAGCATCAGTCCAATATGGAGCTTCTTTTTTCCTTTTTGTCTCTTCCCGATCCTCGATCGGGGACGTAGGATCATTTATTGATCGTCCCCCGTTTTTTCTCCCCTTGTTTTAGATGGCAAGCAACGATAGTAAACAAGCACCCGCCGCGACCTATTTGCCTTCGACGGGCTTGAATCCCGGTTTGATCCACATCACGCCACATGGGTTGACCATCACTGGTGACGTTCTTGTGACGTTTGTCTGCGTCGAGGGTGAACGACGGAACGCACAAAGGAAGAAAACGTGAAGCCGTGTCCGATGCATACCAGACGGCGCATATGTGGATGAGTGGAGCTGGCATGCACATGTGGCACGGGTTCCGCAAATCGTTGATATGGGGAGGAGTTGGTTGTAGAGGTACAGTTACCCATGCTTTCGTTCGTTTCGCTTTGCGCCTCGCTTTGCTTGCTACATTTACTTTTCACTCTCTCTGGATGTACTTTTTGCTTTCCCACTTCTTTTGTGGGTATTCCCGTTGGTTATTGTACCCAATATCCAATCACTTCCGCTGCGTACGGTCCATGGACATGATGGACTCCTCTGGGACTTGCTGAACGAAACTGCCCCAACTGCACTATCTTTTATCGCTATCTAGGGGACGTATCGTAACTGAGTAACAATATGACCGACGTTATCTACGCCGCATCGATGCCGACAATACTAGCCCAGCGCAGATCACGATCTCGTCAATGACGCCACACGAAATGCAACGGATAAACCATCGCCCAGGCCTTGGCCATGATAAGCGGATCCTACATCGGCGACAAGTAGGTGATTGGAAATGTCATCGAAATGAACGTCGCAAGAGATATCAAGGAACACGCCACATATGAAGAAAGAGCCGTGTCTACTTACACTCGTCGGCGAGCAATCCACCATGAACGAGGTGTCTTTGGATCCATGGTATTACTTGCGAATCGCGATCATCACGATCATCATAGTGTTCTTGAATGGATTGACAAGCCTGGCCAACGTTCGATACAAGGTTTAACGCCACCTCAGCTGTGTGGCGTCAGGATGAGGGTGGAGTACCCCTAAGAATCTGCCCATGGGCTAACGGCCGATCACGCGAACACACAAGAATTCGCTAGAAGAAGAGGACGCCACATAACGCCAGATGTGGGATCCCGGGTCACCTTTTTACCACCTCGTCGTCGTCGCATTCTCCTGGAGGTCCCTCGAGAGTGCATGGCCGTTATCACGTCTCTTGTGGCGCTTGCCATCAATCCTTCCAATGTACGCACACGTCCACGGGGGAGCCACGCTGTTCAACACGTACATCTCATCAAGTATCGATGGCGCAATGCGCCCGAGGAACGTGCGCTGGACTTGCGCATATCCGACCATCTAGTGCTTGATTAAGGCAAAGGTAACGGGTATAGAGGTATGAGAAGAAGAAGCTCGGCGCCGCGCCTGGGCCATGAGACAAAGCGTGGCATCGATTCCAAATTATCGCCTCATCTGCTGACCTGCTACTCATAGTATCGCGATCCACCAACGTGCGCTGGTTGCCCCACCGAAGCGTCTCGTTCCGCCTCGTCGTCGTCCGAATGGACACTGTATGCTGATGATGCCGCTTGTGCCTCCACTTGAGATGCATCCGGCGTATCGTCCACTTTTTTGCTTCCACTCTCACCCAAACTTTTTTCAGGAATCTGCAGACATCATCAAGTCAACATCTACCGAGGTTTGCGTGGGCACGACGAACCGGAAGTCGAACGAGATATGCCAGGAACGTCGAACATGCCGCAAGTAAAAACACAGCACGTAGAGATACCGCATAAGAATCCCTCGCGGCGCGTTGCAAATCTGGTGGAAGTCGCGCGACGAGCATCGTCGAATGTTGAATGCGGCTGATTATCTATTGAGATGCCACTGTCGGTAGCGCCAAGTCAGATCACAATTCATCTCACCTCTTCCGCATCTGGCCCATGGATGCGTGCGTGTAGTTCCGTGTTGAGTTTAGATTGGAAGAGTGCGGAAGAGACGGCAACACCGGACACTTGTCCTGGGTATAGATGTGTCAGAGGGAGAATGTTCACAGTAAGGGTAGTGTACATGGATTACCGATGCCCCTGAACACCTGCCCGAAACCGGTGCCAACAGCCATTGAACTCTCTGTGCAGAGAATGTGAACTCGGTGCAATCAAACGGATTCCTGTGCCACACACCGGGTAAATGGGCTAGCAATGCAACTGATTGGGGCGATACAGTCAAATATTGATGTTTGATACCGAACAGCTGGCTCGGACGTACTCATCGTTGTTTGCAACACCACAGCGTTCCCAAAGCCTAGCGGGATCTGTTGTTTCCAAGTCAGCGTGATATATCACAGGAAAGGAGGGAACATTACAATGCTGAACCAAGTCTGCAGTGGACCCGAATTTTCGTTGATGAAAGTGATTAAGACAATTCCAACGAACGGGAAGAAGCCAAATATAACATTCATCATCTTGTATTTTCCCGTGTAATGTATCATCCAACTATTAACCAGTGAAACAGTCTGGATACAGCAAATACAGAATAGGAACGACGTACCCGGAGAATAGCGACCCGATGGACATGGAAACACTGTTTGGGAATAGGTGAAGGCCTGTTATCGTCACACAATTACGTTGGCCATGTCAAAAAAAAGGGGTGCCTTACCTGCTACAGACGTACTCGTCAAGGCTACGGTTTGGAACCACATTGGGAAGAAATACATGACCGAAAAGTTGCACAGGGCAACGAGAAAATTGCTCGTCCCGACCAAAATAGGGACACGCTGCTTCAGTAGGGATGGTGCAAGCACAGGTTCCGGGGCGACCAGTAATTCCACCAATATAAATGAGACAAAGAATATACAAGCCAACGCAAGAGGAGTGATGACCCAGGAGTCACCCCACTACGGCGACGTCATGATCTGGATTAGGAATGTAACAGAATTTTTTTTACCGCGTAGTCTTCATTGAACTTCATGCTCAGGAACACCAAAAACGACCCCACCTGTCAGAGCCAGTTTTTTCACAAGTTTTCGTTTAGCGACAGGTATCCACGCACCGCCGCCAGGAGTGTGAAGCTCCCACCCCAGTCGATTCGCTTTAGTATGTCTTTGGTGCTCCTAGCCCTTCCCTGCACGGATATTAGAAAGCTGCGACGGAGCATATGACAGACGACTTACGGGGGTTACGTATCGTAAATTGTATGTAGTCAGAATGAGTGATAACGCAAACAGGGGTAACTGCATAACAAACGCCCAGCGCCATCCAAACCTTGTCGAAAAAGATAAATTAACTGCTCGGCAAGATGAAGACAGACGGCTCATACCAATCGCTTACAAGACCTCCAATGGGTCCCCCAAGTCCCATACCGAGCTAAGCAATCGAGTTATACTGCATTAACACCGAGAATGGGGCAACATACACCATTGAATAGAGCAGAAACCCCTTGCGCCAAACCCCTGGACTGGACCGCATGATGTCAGTGATCACCGCAGCGTAATAATTGAAGACAAAAACGGACACGCAAACTATACATGTCACTGATAACGATCCTGTATGATCGACGTCAAGATTAGATTGGCTCCGTGTTAAATCTAGCGTATTTCACAACATACGATGAGGTGGTCTGAATACCTCCGCCTCCCATTCCGGATAGCTGAGACTCAATTTTTGAGTCAACGCACACAATTCACGGGAAGAGAACGTACAAATCTAGCCAGAATAAGCATTTCCATATTTCTGGCAGATCCACAAGCAGCGGTGCCTAGTGCCGCAGCGATGACCGCTGTTTGATTGGCACCTCGCCGTCCCAAGACATTGCACAAGCGACCGTAAAGCGGTGTGAACGTACAAACTGCCAATAGGTATCTAAGTAGGCACCACGGCGCATCAGTCGTGTTCACATAGCGTATTTAGTAAGGATTTACGATGTTCCCAACCAACTGGCCTCGTTAGACTTCTGAAACTCTGATGAGATGGATGGAAGTACTGGGCCGGAAGTGGTCAATTATGGCTGAATTGGAGACGACATCCGTATACGTACGTGTCGCCACCAGAGTGGCTGCATGCTCGATTAGACAGAGTCCATACCGAGAGAATGATACATACTATTTACAGCCTACAACATGCAGGGGTGTTCAGGTCTTGGACTCCGCGCTCGTACAGAAAGGCACACTAACCGAAAGAAAGGTAGCGGACCAGAGGCCAACTAGGATTGCATACCGTGTCGATCGTGAGAGCTCAAGTGGTCCAACAGGGACGGGTGACTGTTTCTGTTTGGTCGCCGGATCCTGGGCATTGAGGTCGTTGGTAGTTGACCCAGACAGTAATGGATCACGTTCCGTCGTCATCTACAGCGGACTGGATAGCTGAGGCAAGCGTTGGACGTTTCTTTTTTAACGAGCGTGTAGCCCTCAAACTCCGGCCCGGGGGCCTTCGCCGGACTGCGGTACCGATGGAGAATATTGAAACTCCGACCTTGCCTGTATCATTGCACGTGCACTGACTGTGGGGAGACTCTTCGCAACCTGACGAGCGATATTTGGCTAAGTAGACGGGTCTTCGGAGCGGAGCAGAACCAGCTGACCTCGACAGGCCTACTTTTGGAACACTGCCTCACCAAAATATTCACCACTGCACTGCGATGTCCAACTTGAAGAGCGAAGTGCGCCAATGCGTTCCCACAACTGTCGATCGGGCTAGAACGACAGTGTTCCCCTGTTCCTGGTAAACGACCATGACAGGCTTCAACATGGTCTCGATCGAGGATGGTCTCAGCGAGCTACTCGGGTGTTTTCAATTTTGCTATTCGGCCGGTTTGTCGATGCCGAACTTACCAAAACTTTTAACCGCTTCATATACTTAGGCTATCGGTAACGGCGAGCGGAGAAACGCTGCCAAAAGTATTGCTATCCTTGGCTTAGCTGCTCTTCGCGCTTCTAACGCGGGTCTGACGTGAGCCCTCAACGTTTCAACCTTGAAGTTTGATATCAACAGAGGATTATGTGCTCCCCGGACCTTGGTGTAATCGGAAGGTGCGTTCTGGTGCGTTTCAACAATAGCTCGTCATAGCGTCCGTCTTTGTCCTTCACTCTCACCACGGTCGTGGCCTCCCGACGGGTCCGGTCGTGACGCCACCGTGGCAACCTACCATCGGCATCACCTTTGACAACCCGAACCGATTTTCCCAAGGACTATCTGGTAAGTCCTGTTTGAGATTCAATGAAATCGCCCAGAGGGAAGGCGAGTACTTACTGGGTAGTTAATCGACTAATTTAATCAATGGCCGCATTCCCGTAATCTATCCGGCGCGTTCCAGCTGTCATCCCCTGAATCTAGTTCCCATTCAAAAAATTGGCCATGGACCACATCATGGACCAACATAATTCTACCTCGCAGTTATATTGTCCAATCCCAGGGCTTGACAATGTAATACAACCATGCGGGGTTACTAGCCTGCGTCGCTATCCGATGACGTCCTCCCAAGTCGGCACGAGTCAACAAGGCACCAATTGACAGCTCTTGGCTTGTATCCGAAAACGACGGGCCAAAGGAAAGAGACTATTTTACATCCGTACATCTCCTCCCGCGTTCCGTGTATCATTGATCATTTATCAGTTGATAGGCAGACTGGCGGTGTAATTGCTCTTGGCGACTCACATGCACGCATGGCACCAAAGAAACCTTGTGCTTGTTTCAAACAGTAGATGAGAAGACAGCCATGCCGTATGTTCCTAATACAAGGTATATTATCTATGATCGTATATGGTATGACAGGGGTGACTCGCGTCCGGTCCGTCCTTTGATCTATGCAAAAATGTCTCCGCAACCTACTTATTTTGCATAACTTAGCAGCTCGCCCAGGGCCGCGAAAGATTGACGTTGTCGCGACATACTGTTGGTTTGCTCACTCCACGGTGCTGGTACCGTTGGCCAGGCACATTTACCCTCCGCGGCAGCCTAAAACAGACAAAATTCACTGTCATAACGTATGTGCACAAAGTGTATCATGAGGACCTGCACAGTTGGTTTATATATGATCGGATAAGCTGGTCATCCTGAACGAATCAAGCGCACACTGTACCGATGGATCCGACCTGTGTCACAGCTGCCAGATGGCACGTAAACGCCCGAACGAGCTACACGGCATTGCAACTCCAGACAGGGTTATGCTGCTCGCACGGCCACAGAAAAGGTGATGCGCGGGAAGGACCCTATTTTTTTTCCCGATGATGGATACCATTCGACAGTCCTTTGCGCAGCATGTTCGACGATCGCGCGAAAAAAAAAGCTTGCTCACCTCGGCAATGGAATGGACGCCGAACTTTACTGAAGGATTTCCGGTTCTCACATGTCTCGTATGAGTGGTAAACATGTCAGGGGATTCAAAGCTCCACTGTGTTCCTTGTTCCCCCTGATCCATGAGCGCCTTCCGCACGGATGCCGCCACATTCACGTTAGCAAGACGAAAAAAAATGTGCGATGATCCTTTCATCTTTTCCTTTGCCTGTCAAAATGAGGCACTGCTTCACTATCCATGGAACTGCACAAAAAATTAAATAGATTGCGTCATGTACTCGCCCAGTATCAAGGGGAGACAAGATAAGACAGAAAGAAAATCAACCTTGTCCACGATTCCAATGCCATATCATACAACTCATGGATTGGTCGCTGCGTTCTGGCTGGCTCTCGGAATTCCCCGTGTCACGATACGCCAAAATGAGCGCTATTAATTCATGGGATCGAAACTTTGGACCGTCGAATCCGGTCCGCGCGCACACCAGCAGCTAGGTTTCATTTCCTAGAAAGGTTCACGCAAGGCGGACATATTGCGATTCGCCTTACGAGAACGCTTCTGGGGAAGGAATTGATTGACGGTAGAGAAGCGGGCAGTTCGAATTTGAATCCACTTGCCTGGCGGTTCTAGCGACCATCTCATTTTTTTTTCTCTTCAACGGGATGGCGTAATGAGGATTCGGTGACCGCGTAGGCTCCACGGATCCCTTGGAGCTGAGTACCTCGAAGTGAGATTGACTGATTCATAAGATGTTATTGATGCGTTCTGGCACCGAGCTGGCGGGTATCTTCGTGCTTCCTCCCTTTCAGAAGGTGATGCAATTAACCAGTCCTCGATGGCTTTGATCTCCGCGACCGAGGGGATTGCACACGACTCCGCGTCAAATGGTGGATTTCAAAAAGAAAAAAGGGCATGTAGGATGTTACTTCCGTTAGACCCACTCTGAGTGGTTATTTGTTGCTAGTACCAAGAATTAATATTTATTTTCTAAATCCATGGCATGACAAAGTACATAAGCCGTATACACTATTTTCCGACGGAAATATCTCCTCGGCTACAGTCAAGAAGTAGGAATAGGTACACAAAACAAACAATTAGGCGATATGCCAACAATTCATTCGAGTCTAGACTATCGTCACGCATCCGAGTAGGGCGAATCTAAGCCCCACCGGCGTTTAGTGCCCCATAGCCGCCTGCTGGCAGGTCGGGCACACACTATTGATGTTTGGGGCTATGGTTGGCAGTGAGTATCAGGCAACGAACACAAGCATCAAGTGGTCCGTACAGTATTGCTGAGGGTACTGCCGGCTAGTTAATAATTAACCAATATGCTCGTTAGCGACAAGCGAGAGAAACTGAAGGATGCCGTACTATTGACAGCAAGTCTGCTTGCATTGGGGCGCGACACAGTCGCGAGGATGATTCGGGCTAAATTTGCATTTGCGATTCTCGCAGACGATCTGGCGGGTGTGCGTCAGGACTCAGAAGTGGTGACAGGCGTGGAATTCTTGACTGACTAGTTCTTCGGGCTGCGATACCAGTGTAAGGCCATGTCAGTGGTCGGCCACTTGGGTGAGAAAGGCTCACTCACCAAAGTGAACGCGTGGCCACAAGCCAGGTAAACGTTGCGAACGCTAGGGTGCAGCGAAGATGTATGAGTGGTGGTGATCGTCGCCGAGCAGGTATACTCACTGTCTCCAGCGGCACATTGTGGAACGTGTTATAAAGTTAAAGAGGTGGTTGTATAAGTTATGGAGAAAGCAGCTGAGAAGGACTTGCAAAGAGAAGGAGAATGATGGTATGGAAGGGACTCATTGCCGCCTTTTATGGTCCGAGTGAAGCTATGAGATCATTTGCGACAACAGTAAAGGACGTACAGGGCCCAGGGGCAACACGTTAGGGTTTAACGCAGTCCATCGCCCGCATCTGTGAAAAAGCAGAACATATTGCTCAGCCATCCATAACGAGAGATGGATCATTGGTGCCGTGCGTCATTTGATAGGGTTTCACAGGAGTTTGTCGTCGAGAAAGACTAATCGAATAAGAACAAAAACAGATCAGTTAGGTTGTAAGCACGGACGGTTCGCAGGTCCGGGAAGCGCCTCGATCAAGTCACACGATAAGTACCTGTTGTTCGGCGGCAGCCACGGATTTGGATAAATGAGACCTGTCAAAGAGAGGGTTGTAGCTTTACAAAACCTGATTGAACATGTAACTGCCCTGGCTCACAAAATTTGAGGGAATGAGCAGCGGAATGAAATTGGAATTGAGAGCGCAATGGGATTCAGAGGGTAACGCTCGCTGCCGTTAACTCGGCACATCCCCTGCATATGACTGTAACGGGCCCGGAAGGATGAGGGAGATGCCTCTGGCATGCCATAATAACCATATTATTAACGGGGAACTTTCCAGTGAAAGATGCGAGCAGTACGCGTTACATTGACAAATGAAACGCCAGACTGCATCTAATGGAACAGTGGTCGTCAGGCTTCGTTAAGTTCTACCCTTGGAAACTTTGTTGAGTTGCACCTTAGCTGACTAATACAGACTCAGTGTACCTCTCAGCCACGAACAAGTACTGTGGCTCTATATGATAGCATCATCAACAACTGCATTGCAGCGTTCGACACATGCAATGACTGGATCAAATCAGACAGCTGCAATGCCTTTATCTGTCTCGAAGGAAAAGAAGGCAAAAAAATTCTACGAACACGGCAAGGTAAGCTGCGCTTTCGAAGCCCCCCCTTGCCCTTCTTGATGACCGGAGCTTGCTCGCTCCCATGCTCACAGGACGCATTGGGTCTAGCGCATTCGGTAGCAGATATGCAGGAAGAGAGGACGTTACGAAAGACAGCGAAACACCATCAATCACAGGTAACAAGTTCTTCGGCCTGACTTTAGCCAAAAGGCAATCGGCTCACTGGCAAATGACCCGGGTAGGTTGGTAAGTCTCAAGCCGAACGGAACGATCAGAATCGTGCGAATGGCCGGAGAAAGCGACTGGTAAATCACCAGATGGAGTCTCATCATCACGCTCATTTATTCTGGTTTCCAGGAGGAGACAAAGGCCATGATTGCCAACCGACGAGCCGAAACAAAGAAGGCGAAGTCGAAGTCGAAGTCGAGGAAGA
>JBBPMD010000493.1:0-21450 GCA_038090095.1 Zangia roseola | reverse complement strand
ACGGCCCGGGCTAATAATCAGCCCGATGATCGACGCTTGTTAGGAGCGGAAAGAAGAAACCTACCATGCATGCCTACCAAGTCCGAAAGGCAAATACTCGGTCGAAGTCGTGAAGAAGTGATGTTTAGGACCATCACTTTTCCCGTCTGTCTTGTCCGTGCGGGCAAACCGGAATGGTTCGAATACGTCGGGGTTCTCGTACAGATTCCCATCGTGGTGCACTGATCCGGTGGCTGCGGCAATCAACGTTCCTTTCGGTATGAGAGTTCCATCCGAGAACTTGAAGTCCTTCAGAGCCTTGCGTGAGATGCTCGCTAACGAGTGGAGCGATCAAAATGACGCTCCTGTGTAAACGAGCGCGGAAACAGCTGCGTACCCGTGTTGATCCCTTCAATACGCAAGTACTCCTTTAAAAAGCTGTCAACTTTTCGCATCTTTACTAACGAAGCCTTCGTCCACCCATCCTTCTCGACGATACGTTCGACTTCCTCGCGAAGTGGCTCCACGTACTGAGGGTTCGCGGCAAGATAAAAGAGTGCCTGAGTGAAAGACTAAAGCAATATGTGTCAGACGAGATGAAGCCGCCACCACTCCCTCTTACATTGGAGGACGTCTACGGAACAAGCTGAGCATCGACCATAAAAGGATATGCCTCACTCACATGAATGGCCGCGATATTGACACCTAGAAGACGAATTGTCAATTGTTCGACAGTTAGGTCAGGACCTTTTGCCTCTTCCATCAACCATGACAAAAGGTCATTCTATCACAAATCATAATGAGTACCTCCTCCAATCATCAATGAAGCAACAAACGGGCTTATCATCCCACTCAGTCAGATATCTCTTTCTCTCTTCAGCTATTGGGCGAAGAAGCCTGACACCACGCGCGATACATCGAGGGACGTTCGTAAGGAAACGTGAGGCAAATCTTTTTGTGCGTCAAATTGTAGACTGGATGCGAGTGAGCTATAGCGACTCACGGTCTTACGAATCTAGGAAATAGTCCTATTGTAATCCCCCCTGCCATGACATCAAAAGTGCATCTGAGATTGAGGTCAATCCATTCAGGATCGCGGCCTAAAACGATTGAAGTAAGAATCCGAAGAAGACTGGATGTGCGGGAACATACATAAGGGGAGGCTGACGAAGGCTCTGTTGCTTGTCCTGCAGACTACTTTTTCAACGACACTTAATGCCGGTAGACTCTTCCATTCTGAGTCACACACGACCAAGTTAGTGTACAACGAAGGCTCGTCAATTCGGCTCCGCACCGTTCCCTTTGAGATCCAGCACCTCGTCGAAGGATGTTACTATCTCATCTTTGATATCACTATATAAGGCGTCGATGTTCCGAGTAAGTCGGGAGCGAATGATTGGAATATGATAGGGATTTGTGCGCAGTTGACTTCCCAGCATCTCTTCAATATGAAGTTGCTACCACATCGAATGTGACAACCAACAGAGAATATGAAATTATGGCTCACATCATTGATAACTTCTTCGATCGAAAGTTCGTCATCGGATGCCTTTGATAGTTCTTCCAGGTGTCCGCGATCGCTTATGATAACCGTCCAACAGAAAAGGCCCGGGATCTTGAACGGCGCGGTTCCGTGCTGCATGAAAGGTAATTACCGCACGGTGATCATTCAGGCGTGGAGTACTCGCCCTTTCGTAACCCTCCTGTATAAAAGTCTGGGCATTCGTCAAATACTTAAGGCCAGCCCACCAGGAGCCCAGCCAACTACTTGAGCCCACGCTTGGGAAAGCGTCAAGCTGGTGAAAGCTATGATCAGCCGCCGATTGCACTTGGCGACCGTACTCACATTTGGATCATGAGACATTTTTGCGACAAGGGCGACCGCAACAGCAAGGCTCGCGATACCGTAAGCGAAACCTGGTGAAATCGTCGTGAGGTCTGGTAGTGAGAATTGGAGCTCCATCTGGACTTGGCACTAGAGGCGAAACTCACCCAAGTCGTATTTAGTTCATCCCAATATAAGGAACTCGGCGTCCGAGTTACTCACCGAGAACGCGTGTTCTGGTACCGCCTTGCAATGTGTTTATTTGCATCCTGAGGCACAACGTCTATCGCCACCCAGTTCATAATCAATACAAACCGTGCCGTGGCCATAAAACTTCGACAGCGACCTTGCTGGCCAGTCTCGCACTGAGTAATGACTGGCAGCAGCCCTGACTTCGTCACTCAGTGTCTATGCAGAAAAGCGGTAACAATGAGCGAGGACGTAACATCATCAACGTTTCCGAGTCCGCATGCGCAGTAGCTCGGAGCGGAGGTAGTAAAGGCCACACGCTAAACGCATGTCTCCACCTCGAGCTCGTACGCGTGCCTGGCACATCATGATCGTGATGGAGTTGGAAGTTGGAAGCTCGTCGCGTCATGCATCATGTCTAGTAGTTTTCCCAGGCCTGAGGTGGAGTCTAAGCGGCGGAGGTGTTCGAGTCACCCGTTAGCCACGGCCCTCACAATGAACTTTCAAATTCATCTACCAGAGTCACCACTAGCAGTAAATATCCCAGCGATCACTTATGGCGTCGTTGCCTTCACCGCCGCTATCATCCTAATCGTGAGACGCTCTCAAGGTCCTAATGTGAGCACTTCCCATAGTATAATTAGTACCCGCTTTGTAATTTTCACTAGCTTGATGCGTTCCCAGCTGTTGGGCCAGGTGATTGGCTTGGCTCTTGGTTGGCTGGCCTCAAGTATCTGACAAGCGCTCAAAGTATCCTACAAGAAGGCTATGACAAGGCAAGTGTGGCTCACTGAACGGTCGTACAACGTGTTGTGATTCTCGGTGTCATAGTATAAGTCGGCACCATTCAAAGTTGCGGAACCTTCCAACTGGTCCGTCATTCTAAGCAGTCGCCAGCACCTGGAAGAATTGACGAAAGCGTCTGACGCTGAGTTCTCGTTGGTGGAAGCTGTGGATGACGTGCGTAATTGCCTTTTCATTTGAAAGCTAGCCTTATGTTAAATATTGTTGACAGCAAATTCAGCTGAGATGTACACTAGGCCATGAAGCCATTAACAATCCCTACCACGAGGCAATTGTTCGCTCCCAGCTTACTCGAAATATCGGCGCCCTATGTCCTGACATTAGAGACGAGGTGGTCGCTTCCTTTGATGATGTGTTGAAACTTGAAGGCAATGGTGAGTAATCTAATCTAACAAATATTTGCTATGCATTGAGTGTACTACATAGATTGGGCGAGCATACCAGCTTTACATGCTATCGAGGAGGTTGTCTGCAGGGTGAGCAATAGAGTCTTCGTTGGCCTCCCATTGTGTATGATGTCCCTACGTCCTACGTCCTTCCTCATCTGACTTGATCATCTTAGGTCGCGACCCTGGATGGATTGATCTCAACATTCGGTACACCGTCGATATCATCAAAGGGGGGATCATAGTAGGATTATTCCCTAGAATTTTGAGAGCGTAAGGCGAACACACGGTATCTCAGGCTTAGGTTTCAACGCAACTACCAGGCTGGCTACGCGGTTCCTGACGAATATTCCCAAGAGTATTGTGCGTGGCGTAAAGCTCCTTCGTCCAATAGTTGCAGAAAGACAGCAATATTTGAAGGAGTACGGATCAGAATGGGATGATAAGCCTGTTTGTTCCCTTTGTCGTCAAGTGATACCCAATTCGTTCTGATTTCTGATAGAATGACTTTTTATCCTGGCTGATGGACGAGGCAAAGGGTCCGGAGATAACTGCAGAATGCTTGACGATCCGTCTACTGGTTGTTAATTTTGCAGCCATTCACGTGAGTGAAAATACAACCTTTCACGACAGATGCTCAACTGTTTAATGATGTTGTAGACAACCTCGAACGTATGTTCGGGTCCTTGGTGTAGCTAGAACGCGAGTTAACGTTACCGTATCAGTCTTTTACTCAGGCACTCTTTTATCTTGGAGCGAACCCTCAATATATACAGCCGCTTCGCGAGGAAGTCGAAGGTATCGTCGCAAATGACGGTTGGACGAAGGTCGCGTTGGGCAAGATGCGAATGGTTGATAGCTTCCTTAAGGAATGTCAACGTATAGAGGGAGTGACCGTCGGTGGGATCCCAATTTTCATTCGCGTGCGACGATCGTCCTGATTGACACCATATCAGCAACACTCTCGCGCAAGGCTTTAAAAGATTTCACCTTCTCGGATGGCACTTTCATACCAAAAGGAACTTCAATCTTCGCACCTACTCGAGCCCTCCACCACGACAATAATCTATACAGGGATCCTGAAATATTCGATCCGTTCCGGTTTGTCGATATGTGCGACGAGAATGGGATGGGCGTGGCACATCAATTTACCTCGACATCGACCGAGTATTTGCCCTTTGGACACGGTAGACATGCCTGGTATAGTTTTTCTCCTTTCACTGAAATCCGAAGCCTGACTGTGCTTATTAGCCCTGGGCGTTTCTTTGCTGCAAACGAGATGAAATCCATGTTGGCACACATCGTTGTGACATACGATATGAAACTGGAGGACAATACGACCTTCCCACCGAGTTTGCATATTGGCGCTTTCATCTCCGTCAATCCTCACGCCAAGGTCATGTTCAGAAATCGGCATGGTTGATCTCATGGGCATCTTGTATACCCCATATGAATACGCAAACTCCCCCCTGTGTTGACACTTCTTTTCTGTGTACCTGCAGAAACCGGCGTTTTGGTTTCAAGTCTGTATGTATGCCCCACTCTTAACAGGGAAAGTCTACTGGCGCTTTTTTGGTCCGAGATAATCTCCGCTAAATGAGCGTGCTGATGGAAAACCGTTGGGTTTGGGATTCTGCGACCAATGACCATAGGGCCGGGAGTTCCGAACGTCAAACCCGATGGTCGTCAGTGTATGTCGATCTTGCATTTACCATGTGTTCCCTCAAGCCATGCGGTAAAGTTTTGTCGTTCACTATGCAAATATGTGGTGTCTTGAATCGGATGCTTAGATTTCACTAGCGGCGGAGAACTTGGTAAAGAAAAAAGATTCAGCCCTTCATAATAATCGCGTTCGTGGAGATTGTTTCATGCCAATTCTGTATTCAACCTTGCGCTGTGACCTTTGTCGAACATTCAGTCACTGTTGCAATCCCTCAGAAACCAGTGCCGGATTCAGACTGGCTTTACACAGGTAAAACCGGCGTTGCTACGGAACGTCGGGAATGGTCGGACCGAACGTTACTACAACCGACTTCTTTATCGGCCCGCCGGCTCGACGGCCACCAGAACTCCAAGGAGTGATCATTTGCTATCCTCGTGCCAACGGCATTCCCACCTATAGTTCGTCAGCGCTCGCTGAGCGCGGGTCAGTGCTAACAATCTCTTGATGACATGCCTTGAATCAAACCTCAGTGAAACAAGCAGTGCGACGCTAAGGTAACCCTGCTGACTCTGCGTAATCTGTGATCTGATTGTTATGCACTCAGATCAACCGTCGATCACAACCACACGGAGGATGGCGAGATCAGCACAGTACCATGTTCCTCTGAGAAATTTGTCTCTTTCCCGTTTCATCTAGCTTATCCCAACATTCATTCTCTGTTTCATGAAGTGTTATAAACTGGGTCAGTGCATCACCTCTCCTTTAAAAGGCGTCACCAGATACAACTCAAAGTCATGTTCCCCCTTATTCGAGCTCTTAGAATGGAGTTTCAATTACCAGAGCTCTCAGTAACTATCCCAACCCTTTCTTATGGCGTTGTCGGCCTCGTCGCTGTTATCGCCATAATCGTGAATTTGTCCCAACGTCCCAATGTGAGTGGATTTTATACAGACATACTTGTCAAGCATAACGTCTTTCCAGCTTGATGCATTCCCAACCGTAGGACCAAGTAGTTGGCTCGGTTCTTGGTGGGCATGTTTCCGGTACCTAACGAACGCTGCAAACATCATACAAGAAGGTTACGAAAAGGTAAGCCAGACCTATCACATTATCACTTGGTAACACTCGAAACTGTAGCATAAGTCTATACCATTCAAGATCGCGGAACCATCTCATTGGTCGATTGTTCTCAGCAACCGCAAACACATTGATGAACTGGCAAGGGCACCCGAGGATGTATTCTCTCTCTCGGCGGCCATGAACGACGTGAGCACTCCTATTTCGAGGTGGAATAATACTCATGTTAGATGACATCGGTAGCAAATTCAGATGCAGTACACGATGGGTCTTGATAACATCAACAGCCCCCACTATGACGGAGTTGTGCGCTCTCGGCTTACGCGGAATATCGAAGTTCTCTATCCTAGCATCAGAGATGAAATTGTCAGTTCTCTCGACGAGGTTTTGGATCTCAGCGAATACGGTGAGGAATCTCTCTTTTTTTTTTCTACGCTGATCAAGGTACATTTAGAGTGGAAAAGTGTACCAGCGATGAACCTCGTGGAACAGATCGCTTGTAGGACGATAAACAGGGCCTTTGTCGGCCTCCCGTTGTGTATGCTCATCGCCAGTTGACATTTATCTCGGTTTCTTAACTAAACATTCTAGGCCGCGATGTCGATTGGATCGATCTTAACATCCGGTACACCTTTGATGTCATCAAGGGGGGGATTATAGTCGGGCTTTTCCCTAAATTTTTGAGACCGTAAGCCGTTCCCTACCAGTTCATCGAAAGATAAGCCCTTTGATACGCTGACAGACTAGCTGTTCGTTGCCTCACAAACATCCCTCGGAGCATTGCACGCGGCGTAAGGCTTCTTCGACCTATAATACAGGCGCGGCGAGAATACATGAACGAGTACGGATCTGAATGGGATGAGAAGCCTGTCTGTTCCCATTTCTGCAAGTGTGGACACACCTTTTATGATTTCTGATAGAATGACCTTTTATCGTGGCTAATGGATGAGACGGAAGGTCCGGAATTGACAGAAGAATACCTGACAATTCGTTTATTGGTCTTCAATTTTGCGGCAATTCACGTAAGTGCAAAGATCTCCTTATGAATGGTCAACTCTAATTTGCATTGTAGACAACTTCTAATGTAGGCCAGAGCCCTGCAGGTACCTAGCCCAGTCTAACGTTTTTGATAGTTCTTCACCCAAGTACTCTTTCGCCTTGCCGCAAATCCTCAGTACCTCCAGGCACTTCGTGATGAAGTTGAAGGCATTGTCATGCAGGACGGATGGACCAAAGTCGCGGTTGGAAAGATGCAAAAAATTGATAGCTTCCTCAAAGAGTGCCTACGCATGACGGGGGTGACCATCGGTAACCATTCTAACATTTGACATATTGTGGATTATTCTAATCACTATATCCAGTGAGCCTTACACGCAAGGCTTTAAAAGATCATACATTCTCGGATGGAACATTTGTACCAAAGGGGACGGTACTCTGTGCGGCCGCGCAATCATTACACAACGACAAGAACCTGTACGAAAATCCTGAAGTGTTCGAACCATTTCGGTTCGTCGACGCCGGCGACGATGATAGGAAACATCAATTCGCCTCGACATCGACCACGTATTTGCCCTTTGGACTCGGCAAACATGCGTGGTACGGTCTTATTTCCTGCTTCCTGCCCTCATCGATATTCAACACACTGTCCGATTTTTAGCTCGGGGCGTTTCTTTGCTGCAAACACGTTGAAATTAATTCTGGCCCACATTGTCGTGGCCTACGACGTGAAGCTGGAGGACGATACATCCTTCCCGCAGAGCTTCCGTATTGGCACTGTTGTCTCGGCCAATCCGTTCAGAAAGGTCATGTTCAGGAAAAGAGCACACTGACTTCACGGACCCTTCTGTGTTGCACACAGATCCATCGTTATCGATATGTGAATATGTGAATGTGTAGGATAAATAATTAAGCCAATTGTGTTTCGGTTCACGACTCTGAGAGCGCTCGCTGAGCCCCAAGGGATCTACGTTACGATTTCCCGGTGAAAACACCGAACGGACAAGCAGGATCACCTGGCGTCGTCTTCCACGACTTGGCAAGAGAGTCGCCAACGTAACGACCTCTCTCTCTCTCTTCTTCGTAGAGTGTGCACAAGGTGCGCAGTTACAGTATCGGAGTGAAACAGAGGACAGTACTAGTATCGAGGATCAGTACTCAGTCTCGAAACCCGACATTACTTTTTAGGAAGCGTTCGGTTCGGCACGCCCGAACCGAACGCTTCCTGTCGGCAGATCCCGAGTGTAGCGACAAAACAGCTCTCGGACGGCACTTTTGCCAGTGCTTCTCACGGGAACTACTAGTAGTACTACGCTTTACGGCGTCCTCATTCACTCCTATGACAAGAACATTACAGTAATGTACAAAAATCCAGAAGAGTCCGAGCCTTTCCGATTTGTTAACGAGAAACAGGAGGGTGAAACATCAGTTTGCTTCGACTTCAACCGAACGCCTGGGGTTCGGACGTAGTAAACATGTGGTATGGTGTTGACTCTGCCTTTTCCCAGAAAAACCCTCTTATTCAGTCTCCAAATTTTCCTCGCCGCAGTTGAGCTTAGAGCCATGTTGGGCATATCGTATTGACTTTCAAACTGAAAGACGGTGCGGGGACCTTTCTTAGTACCGGTAGTTTTATCTCGGCTAATGCAGACCCGCTCATTTGAGCGTGACATCGTCCTTCAATTCTACAACGATTGGCTGTTGACGGAGAAAGCATCAAACGGTTGACGTGGTATTCTTAGGTGTCGTTCCACCCAAGGTTTCACAAAGGCTGCTAATCGACATTATCGTGACCAGACAGCTGACGTGTCATTCTTAAGTACCATTCCACCTGAGGTCGGTTCAATTGTCCATCGTGCAACTCATGAAACAAGCCGATGGCACGTTCTTCAAGTCCCTTCATAAGGGGTCGATCAGGTAGAGATGCGGATGTGGCGCTCCTCTCTTAGAACACCCAACATGGGATTCCCGTTCAAGTTGCCAGAGCTATCAGCAGAAGTCTTGACCGTAATATATGGTGCTGTTGGCCTTGTCGCTGCCATCATTGTTTTTACAAAAATGCGTCAAGAATCTCATGTAAGTACACCGGTTGGCGGAAACATATGTTCAGCGCTAAAGAACCTGTCTCGGGATTTCCAGCTTGATGCATTTCCCACCGTAGGCTCAACTACCTGGTTTGGTTCATGGTGGGCCTGCTTCAAGTTTCTGACGAACGCTGAAGGTATCATACAAGAAGGATACGAGAAGGTAGGTATGTCGTCGAAAGCCATCAATTACGTTAAACCCAGAGTGCGTAGCATAAATCTGCACCGTTCAAAATCGCGGAACCATTCCATTGGACGGTCATCCTAAGCAACCGCGAACACCTGGAAGAACTGGCAAGGGCTTCTGAAGATGAGCTATCGTTGACAGCAGCCATGAACGATGTGAGCTGTGGTTTGTTCTTATGAGATTAAACCCACACGAAACTCCTTTGGCAGCGAATTCAGATTAGGTATCTGTTTGGTCCCGTGGTTGATCAAAGTCCCTACCACGGTGCGGTCCTCCGGGGCCAGCTTACTCGCAACATTGAAGCCTTGTATTCTGAAATTCGAGACGAGATGGTTGCGTCCTTCGACGAGGCGATGGCACTGAAGGGACATGGTCAATATTATTTTGTTTAACACGTATTATATATTCTCTGATCTATGCCTCTAGAATGGAAGGGTGTGACGGCAATGAAGTTTGTCCAACAGGTCGTCTGTAGGACATCAAACAGAGCATTTGTTGGCCTCCCGCTGTGTACGTTCGTGGCCGTTTGCATTTATCTCGGTTTCTTAGTTAATTACTCTAGGCCGTGATCCTAATTGGATCGATCTCAACATCCGATACACCTTTGATATCGTCAAGGGAGGGATTATAGTCGGCTTCTTCCCTAAATTCATGAGACAGTAAGCCATTACCCACCAATGCATCCAAATATAACATTCAATAGTACACTGACAGACTGGCTGTTCGTTTCCTTACAAATATCCCTCGAAGCGTCACACGTGGCCTGAACTTGCTGCGGCCAATAATCGAAGAGCGGCTAAAGTATCTGAATGAATACGGATCAGAGTGGGATGATAAGCCTGTTTGTCACCGTCTGTGCAGACGAGAGGTCACTCATACGAAAATTTGACAGAATGACCTTTTGTCATGGTTAATGGATGTAACCAAGGGTTCGGACTCGACCGTAGAAAGCTTGACAGTTCGTATGCTGGTGGTGAATTTTGCGGCTATTCATGTAAGTACCATCAAAGAAGTCTTCTTGGTAGACGTTCAGCTTACTCTTTGGTTTGTGCGTAGACGACCTCGAATGTATGCTCAGGCCCTTGCTGTGGTTCTGCCAGTCTAACGTTCCCGGATAGTTCTTCACACAGGCTCTCTTTTACCTTGCCGCGTACCCTCAGTATGTGCAGGCACTTCGCGATGAAGTTGAGGAAGTGGTTGCCGAAGGCGGATGGACGAAGATTGCGATAGGAAAGATGCGAAAAGTCGATAGCTTTCTGCGAGAATGCCTGCGCTTCGCAGGCGTGGCTATCGGTGGGTGCTCTCAGATTTATTATATCTGGTGACCATCCTGATCATCAGCCCCATAGTCGGCCTCTCACGCAAGGCTGTCAAAGATTATAAATTCTCCGATGGAACTTTTGTTCCCAAAGGCACATTGATCCATGCGGCGTCTCAATCGCTCCTATCGGACAGGAACATCTACGAAAATCCAGAAGCGTTTGAGCCGTTCCGATTTGTCGACATGAAACAAGACGGGATACCGGGATGGAAACATCAATTCGCCTCGACTTCAACCGAACACTTGGGGTTCGGTCACGGTAGACATGCGTGGTATGGTGCTTCCTCTTTTCTCTGTGGGCAGATCCAACTATCTGATTATCTTTCAGCCCGGGGCGTTTCTTTGCTGCAGTTGAACTCAAAACGATGTTGGCGCACATCGTTCTCAATTACGATGTCAAACTGGGGGACGGTGTAACCGGAGTTCCCCCGAGCATGCGTATTGTTACTTTCATCTCTTCCAATCCGCATGCAAAGGTCATGTTTAGACGTAGGCAAGATAAGTGATCTTGGACAGATTACCATGTGACGATACGATTTTTTCGAGGACAGGAGAAGAAAAATGATTAATGAGGTCTCGTTTATTATCCTTTAGGACTTCCCCTCGCCAGACAGCGTGTACATAGGCAGTTGTTGTATAGTACCGTGGTCTAGTAAATCGTGGACTCGATAATTAGGATCCTTGTGCGCGTGATTGTTCTGGTGAGTGTGAAATTAACTCCAAGAGGAGAGAAAGATAGAGCAGGAAAAAAATGAAATAAACGAATAATACAACAGATAATCAAGCTATGCATTTAATGAACTGAAGAGTACGGTTGAACTCGAGCTTCGTTTCTCTTGTCCCCGAGTCGTCCTTTTGGGACACGACGTCAAACGGGGCTGAGCTGAGGAATGCGCCGAATGATATGTTTTTGCCAACATCCCGTATCTAAAATGCGAATGCATTGATTATGACCCGCAATTAGGAAGTGTGCTAGTCCAAATGCACATGGTTGAACACAGCCACGACGGACGAAGCCGGAAGACTTTTGCACATTTTTGAACAGTAACTAGTCCTCGTTCCCCGACTAACATGCGCATCGTCTCCTCCGTCCTCCGTGCACGCCCCACCGCAGCCCTTCGTCGCGTCGCACCCGCCTCCATTACCAGGGTCCGCTTCTCGTCGTCAGATGCACACAGCCAAGAGACCTTTGAGGCCTTCTCGGACCGCTACGTCGCCTTCTTCCAAGGTGCAGAAGACCTCTTCGAGGTCCAACGCGGTTTAAACAACTGTTTCGCCCACGATCTCGTTCCCTCTCCTGGCGTCGTCGAGGCTGCTGTCCGTGCAGCGCGCCGGGTGAATGACTACGCGACTGCTGTCCGCATATTTGAGGGCATCAAGGAGAAGGTAGAGAATAAGCAGCAGTATCAGGCATATTTGGATGAGTTGAAGCCTCTTCGGGAGGAGTTGGGTATGTCACGCCGCATGTTTTGATTTTGCTTTTATGCGCTAACGTCGGAATTTTTTCTGTTTATGCCAGGCATTGAGACAAAAGAGGAGCTGTATTCTTCATGACGAACTGTCTATTAGATGAAGGGTTAGATGAACGCTTCGAGTGAGTACATCGTTTGAAGAGTTTTGTTGTGGGATGGTCATTCATACCTGACAGTAGATGCAGTTTTTGGACAACCAATGTCGTATACTTGTCCTCATTTAATCCAAAACCTTTCGGAGCGCCTGTTTGAGGCTACAATCACCGCGTTTCATGCGAACCTTGAATATTCAGAATTTGGAAACGCCAAGATGCGCCGGTGACATTGGTAGCGCTTGAAATCCATCTATGCCAGAGGCTCCATATCACTGTTCTTGAAAGTGCGGCAATTGTATGGTAGTGCATCCAGTATGTATGCTACATTGGAAGGCCCTTCCGCCGGGCGGAATTTGTGCGTGACACTTATACTCGTGGGTTGTTCACGTTGTTTGAAGAGGTCGGGTGATGTAGCCGACGAATTTCAAGCAGTCTCGTCCGGCAATGGAACAATATATGGTGGTGCTTATGCCAAGCATTGTTGTCGTCGTTGCATATGGCATTCAAATCCCAAAGTAGGCCAGCTAATACCAGCGCATCACTATGTCGACGCGTGTTTTCCAGGCGGCCAAGTCAGATAGGCGTTTGTGCGGAGGAACGTAAGGTCACTCATCCCTCCGCCTTCGCACTATCCGCGATTCGCGGCGAACTGCTTTACAGTCATTACAAATTCCACTTTTTGACTCCTGTATCAGAAGCTTACGGGAGTCCTATCAAGAGTTATCGACAGGGGTGTTGACATTGTGGAACCTCCCGGTTGTAGGTCACAGATACAACCCACGATTGACATCTAACTTCAACTTTCCAGCGACTCGTTCTTGTCGCCACGGATCGGAAACGCACCTTGCATTTTCTCACCACTATTACCTCCGCTTCTCCCGGGTTCCATTAAGAGCATATGCGTACGAGTTCCTCGGGCTTTACGCGCTCTCGCCTGGTATTGAGTGAAGGTTTCGCGTGTTATTCCCACATAGTCCGTCAATATATATTATTCACTTGATAGCGACTCGGACCGATACAGGACAAATACGGGATATACAAATCGCAACTAATGTGGTGGAATACAAACACTCCACGCGGACTCGAAGAGAACGCTGGACCGCCTTGCTATCTTTCCAACAGGATGTATTATGCACAGGCTCGTTTCGGCCGATGTGAGTTTGCCTGTTTATGATCTTCCCACTTTTTGTTCATTCCTCAAGTTGCGTTCGCTGTTCATGAGCGGTTCAACATAAGCGAGATTTCTGGTTTGGGTCAAGACGTTGCGTTGATGTATGCCGCGATGCCGGGCACGCTTTTACCTTCTTCCCTTCTATGACCGGGCTTATCCGCTCTCCCTTTGGCAACCGCGGGACGTGAAGGAACAATTCATTCGCTTACGGTGCTTGATAGGTACATGCATGTTCTCATGATCAGTTAACTTTTCTGCTAGCCGACCTCGCCGATGACGCGGCGATGCACGGGTGAAGACGACGAACGCGTTCGTACCTTACCTTGACCATGGCCATACTGTCACGGCATCGTGATCGTGATGCATGGTCCGCACTGATGTCGGTGATCGACGGTCGATCGGGGACCACGCCGACGGTTCGGATGAACTGATGAAGTGCGATGTTATCAGCCTCGTTATCACAGCTTGAAGTATATATCGTACGATATTCGAATTCGGGCCTAGAACTGACTATTATTTGGTATGTTTTGGACCCGTACTCCTGAGCGCTCCCGAAGCGCCTCGCCCGGCAAGTGCCCTGTCATGAATGATTCATTTCCGGAATGCGTTTGGGAAGAAAGAACTGGGCAAGAAGGCGTGCCTAGAATCGTGTAATACATCCTATCCAAATAGTGATATTCACCGTCAACTACAGCCGTTGACGGGCGCGGAGTCGTTGGCGACCCCAGTTGAGATGGTTCACCAAACTTTGGGGGTCCTTACCCTTGAAGCTTTGAAAGGGGATCCGATGTTCTCTTTTGTGGGTGAGCGTTCACAAATGTCAACTGCAATAAACGTTTTACTCGAGTTCGAATGAGGTAGTCCATCTACAAGGATCCAGGAGGGCGCGCCAACCCTATCAGGACCAACTTTGACCGCGGTCGACGTCGCGGGATGGGCGCATCTTGCCGCGTGCAGAGAGGCAATATGATACCGGGTGTGTGGCGTGATGCCACGGAAGAGTCGTTGGTTCTGACTCTCCGGAAGAGGAAACAAAAGAATATGCATATGCATCCATTCGAGTACAGACATCGGCGGCGCACAACATTCATCCGGTTCTGCCAAACTGCTTCGGTGGTCACGCGCATGAATATTGTATTGATGCGATGCCACCAACTCATATGAGCCATATACATCATCACGATACTGTCCCATTCCTTTGGATCCATCTTTCCGGCGCAATGACGACAATATTAATCCAGACACCAAAGTTCCGTTCTTGTTCTAGGGCACGGTGCCTGAAACGGCTTGTCGATATTCATCGATGACACTATCGTGTCTCATGTAGTGATTTACTAAGGCGCTGAGTGCGTGGATCCTATGGATCCTCGGGTAGGGCTTGACGGGACTTGCGTATAAATGCAGCGATTTTAGTTTCCTATCTGTGTTCGGATGGCACGTTACAAATACGACTTACGCCTTGCACATTCGGAGAGCAGCCCGTGTTTATAGTATGCAATTTGTATAGATAGCTCAGAAGACTCCCCAAGAACGGTACGGCGGTACATGGGCGTTTGGGGGGGACCAGAGTATGTGCGAAGAGTATCTGAATAATTCCGCTCTCATCCGAGTTGTTGACACAGCCAATTTCAGGGAAAGAAGTCTGAACGCCATGTCAGCTGCGTGCTTTTTAAGGGTATATGTAGGATTACGCTCGGACATCTGAAAACCTGTTTGTGATATGTAATGACGGTAGGAGTACTTGGCATCGCGAACCTTGGGGTGACGCAACCTGAGATCAACTGCGGGGAGAGCAATATCTACATTGGTATAGCAGGCGAGGGTACAAGGCCTGCATACTGGACTCCGGAGTGAAGGGAACCATGGATAGACTTATCAAGGAGTCGGATTGCCCCGAACCTTGGGGTGACCGGTGACCAACGGAATGAACGTGGGAGATTGTTTCCAGTCTTAATCGTGAAGGATGGTATGCAAACAGGGCGGACATAATTCCTACGGTACTAGGAAACGGAGAACGAACGTTGTAATGCTGCGGAGAGGAAAAAATAAACTGCAAGGCAACTTCGCCGAGGGTCCGGACACTCAGAGAAGAGACATGTATTGACTTGAAGCCGAGCGCAGTAAACAACATGATAAAACTAACATGAAATTGGCGATAAGAGAGCAAGACACGTGTGATCTTAGTAGAGGGTCTGGACGAGTCCAATGCGGGGTTGCCATATATAGGAACTTCTGTGTGTGGCCGACTCGGATCAAGATCTCGGAACGAAAGGTATATAGGTATGTCACATACGCTCGCCTCGGAAGCTGGTCTCATCGACAAATGTCTACAGTGCGACGCACTTTTTCTAACGAACACGGCCACTCTTTGGGTATTCTCCCAAGAAGAAAGCACGACGAAAATCAACCACCGAAACCCCACATTTTCTACCTTCTTCAGGACGATGACAATGATAATTCCTCCCTCGACACACGTCCTCAGCCACCCATTAGTCCTTCAACCTCCGGACCTCGGTCTCCGTTCTCCCCCCCTCACTCTTCCCGATCTACTCCTCGTCCCAGTACTGCTCCTCCACGGCTTCACATAGTAGGAGCAGGTACTCCCATTATCCTTTCAAATGGAACACCTCTCAAATCTTCCCTCAAATCCTCTCGCTCCATGTCACTACCACCTCAGCGCCATTACAACCATCAGCATTCCCGTGCAAATTCAGAACCGTCTTCCCCCCGTAAAGCCGTCCACTTTCCTGAAAAGGACGAAAGTCTTGCTACTGTCCGCATTTATAATCGCACCGCTTGCCCCGGTGCACTCAATAACCCACCCGACGGTAATGCCGACGAGACTGAAATAGATGGCGACGAGCCATCCCTGGCGCACCTTTCATTCACATCCCTCCCTTCCGTGTTCAACTATGAAATCGACTCCACAAAGTCATCTTGCGTCCCCCGTAAATTCTCCCCTCACGTAAATTTAATCCTCGAATCCCTCAGTCTGGCCCCATCGTCATCCCCTGCTAGGGCTTCGAAGCCCTTTCTCACAGGTTCTGTCCTCGTCCGGAATCTAGCATTCGAGAAATATGTCGCTACCCGCTTCACCCTCGATAACTGGCAAACGGTCAGTGAAGTAAGTGCGCGCTACATCAGCTCCCTCTCTCGTTTATCGTCCCAGAACTGTTGCCTGGCTTCTGGTTCAGCCTGGGACGATCCCGCTCTTCAAAGGGGAAGAGGCTGGGATCGATTCGCCTTCACTATACATCTCGAGAATTATGCCTACCCGCTGAGTAGTCGGACCCTATGGCTAGCTTGCCGCTATCGGATTCCGGCTCAGGACAGCCAGGGTGGCGAATGGTGGGACAACAACGAAGGATCAAATTACCGCGTCGAATTCAAGTCCACCGTTGCCGTTTCTCCATCCCCCCAAGGCAGACCTCGCTGTGAAACTATTTCTGGTATGCTTATTTCCCATTCGTGTTGCCCACGAAGCGATGCTTATCACGCCAATTCAAGCATCCCTCTCTTCATCACGCACACAATTCCAACCCCCTATGACGTGCAAGGAGCATGCACTAGGCGTGATGGTTCCGTCTTCCCTCAACGACAAAACACACCAGGTGCATCAAGCCGAGAAACGTTCAGTGCTCCCGCGCTCTGGTATCGGTAAACTCGATCTATGCAGTTATGTACACCCTGCAGTGCGTGTTATGCTGTCCGTCTCAGTCCCCTCGGAGGGATCCCCTCTGGGTTCGGCATCCTTGGCAACCCTACAATCACCTAACGAAGACAGTCCGTCTCCAGTTTCCTCAACTCTGTCCACACCCTCGGTATCACCTACAATAGCACCGCGCGTGATCATAAACGAACAGGTCGCGACCCCCGGTTTCCTCGCCCATGAACACAGAGAGGAGGACGAGTTTCAATCCTCCGGACCTGGATATATTACAGACTGGGGTTGGTCCGCTCCTGGCAAACCGTGTATGGAGGGGTTACCTGATCAACACGCCGACATTTCACCTCTCCTGGCACTTCCTGCATTACCGGGTGGGAAAGTGGCCACTGGCAGTGATTCATTACTTGATGCCTTTGTTACACAGTGGTGTTTTGCGCGGGAACCCTCTCCGACCCACGACTGTGATGATGGTGGGATGGTGGGGTAATTATCTAACTGCTTCCTCACTAACGCTTGCTGCCTCTTTCTCCAAATGCATTCCGGGATCCAAGACCATTCTCGCAAACGCATCTCGTTAATGTATACCATCTACGTGGTTGCGAGCACTTATGCTCCACCTTTATCGACTTATCGGAACCTAATCTATGTTGGCCCTCGACCATCGTCTCTTTTCGTTCGGTTTTCTTAATCGCTACTTGACACATCTCATCAAATTATGCTCACGGAGTTGTAATTATGATGAGACGTTCCCCTCTTTTTCTTCGGGTTCTTGGCAGATTGTCGGTCCCTCTCCCTTGACACTTGTACTACAGCAACACATAGGCTCAACAAACAAAACTCACCGGGTAAGATAGTCGTAGTTATTCGTAATAGAATGATCTGTATTGTTAAACACAGGAAAATAGGTTATATCGTGCTTGAGATTGGCACTTCGATCGAAACATGGATCAATGAAGCTTTGATGGGCTAATGTCGGCTTCTAGTATGATACATGTCGGAATCTTGGATGTGGCACCATGGTTCTTTACCACCTGGTAGTATCATAGAGCAACGCCACTGCTACGGGACCGACGAAATTTGGCATACGTGCGCTGCGGATCGCCAACAAGTTTCGCAGTGTATGGAGCTGCCAGTAAGACTGTATGGTGGTGATAGTGAGGGGCGGTTTGGACTCCAAGGGAGCCTTGAGATCCATTTCCAAAGAGATATTGAAGAACAGAATACGCCACCGTGAGGTAGAAATAACGGTACGCTTATGTAATCTATGGCTGAACAGTATCAAGCTTCCTTGAAGTTGACCTCGCGAAGACGACTAAAAACGATGCCTAACTTGCAATAAACAAAGCGAAGAGACCGCCGACGACGCAAGACGGCGTCGTGCAGAGAAGACCTCCAAGTTTGTCGAGCTGCCGGACGACGAATGAAGCCGTCCAGGTCAGCGGGCGTTTTCCCATCTCCCACCTCGTAATGATGACTGGCCCCGCACGACAGGACGAGTCCCGTTCCCTCTTTAAGAAGAGGAAGCGCGTCATGATCCCATTCTTCTCATACTCCCGACACACGGCGGCGCTGACCATCCGATAACTCAAAGTTCTGACCTCGAGTTGATTTTACCGCACGCCAAAGCACACATTACGCCTACTTTCTCCAGCTACGTCCATGTATTGAAATGGTGGGAGCTGCCGTTGGAGTTGTCTACCGCAACTTTATCGTTGTCACTACGAGCACTGGCGATTCGACCTGGTATTGTTAGGCTGATAGCGCGCGCTCGCGTCCGGGGAACTTGTACATTACCATGCACACGGGTACGCCCTGCTCCTCTTTCTGGGACTCTCCGCGCGCGACGCGTAGGAATCCCGATCATCGTGTACTTTTTGGTGACCAGATACCAACGGCGATGGGATGGCACTGTTCGCACGTCGCGACACCACCCCTACTCTCAACCAATGTCCTCAACCACAATATCGTCCATGCTGATTTGTCGAGATCCCAAGTCCAAATCCAATCAAACGTTCGACTTTCAATGGCGCAGAACCGTTACTCGCGATCGGTACCAGGTGCATCAGCGGTTGAGTGACTCTTCCGTATTCGTTGGAATACGAATATGACTTTGTGGGTGCCCTAATGAAGCAGGAGCCAGTCAAGTATTGGCGAAGTGTTCAGCAAATCAAGGGAGAACGGTGCCGGGACCTTTGGATGCAGCTTGTCCTGTTGATGAGATCACTTCGGTCAGGTCATTCCAAGCGCACTGTGGGTTGAAGAGATACCAGTGATAGCTCATGATCCAGTTTGCAGCAGAACTTTACACACAAGTTTCAGGCCACCGACACGGTTAGCATGTTTATCTCTTCGCCAGCCTCATCGGAACCCAGTGGGTGGGAATGAAGAGTTCGCCGAAGATACCAGCTATGAAAGAAGAGCGAGATAAGGATGGGAATTGTCTCAGCCGACTTAAATACTCTGTTACAAGCACCGATGAAACTTGGATGGCATAAAGGACTATCAATTGTCTGCATTGCAACTTTCCTGATGCAGATTCCATGCTCTTCTGTCCTTTTTCACAGTTTCATTCGACCGGAGGATCGTCGCTTTTCTTTGGATATCGCCTCTGTACGGGTTCATCGGGTTTAACGCGCTTGCGGCGGTTGCCCCGGGCGCTATAACCTACACGACGGCAGGGTCGAGTGTTACAGCATTCAACGTTTCAACCGTCGCCACATTCAAGTTGCACGTTTACTTTTCCCTTCAGGTTCTCAGTCCGCACAAACGTACCTGTCGCTTGACGGTGAAACCAGGGTGTCACAACTTATCAGTCGCTAAGTAACTCTCATGTATGTATGTGATATGACTACGAACTTTTGACACGTTCCAAATCTCACATTCATCATTACTCAAGTCTGTGTATCCAAGTTTGCTCCCGCGTTGAAGGTTGAAGTTTGAGACCATGTATACGCGCGTACGCCGTACGCACCCGTCGTTTCAAATTCGCTGTATCGTATCAAATCTAATTGTGTTATCATGCCCGAGTGTGATAATACTCAGACGGCTCGCTTTAACCGCCCTTATCTATGATCCCTTCTGCCTCCCTAGGACCGCATTCGCCGTTCAAAGCGAATCCACAAACCGTTACATGATATTTTTACGTGAAGCTAAAATTGTCCGAGTCGCTTTGATAGCGACACATTCAAGCTAAAGCCATCGTTTCTTGCTATTTTATAACCGTTGGAGAGGAGCCTCGGTGATCTGTGATGCACGGATTGTGGTCTGTAGTGCATCATCTGTGCGAAAAAGTATCAGTATCCGATATCGCTCTCATCGTTTGTCTGACTCTGAAAACGCGTCGTGGTACATAAAAATGACCACGACGCATCTCCGAACCCAGTTGCATGTCGCGATATGAGACATGAATGGTGTCATTAGGAACTTGTGTACGTGATTGATTTCATGATGGGCCTCGTATCTTTTTTTTTTTTTCTCTGGAGAACGACGGCGCTCGTGAACATTCGCATCATGTCATTCATTTTGTGGCGCCCGACGGGCACGATCACGACATGGGTACACATTTCAAGTTGCCCATCTGGGACGACTTCCTGACCGAGGACAGCGGTGTCATTGTCTTGCGTCTTCTTTTTTTTTTTTCTTTCTTTTCCTCGGAATTTGTGGGTACGGCTAACTGGAGCGCGCCTAATTTAACTTGAAAACGCCAATCACAACTCGGAGCGTTGGATCGGCGGTCATTGACACAGGCCCGCACGTCCGGGACGTGGGTATCGTGGGGAGTGCGTGCAAGTAGCGACGCGCCGTGACGTGCCAACCCCTGGCACAATGTCAACAAGTGCCATCCAGTTCAGGGATCCAGCGTCCTGCGATACCCCTTATCGCGACGTCTGTACGTACGATGCGAGAATTCCGTGATCAAATCTGATGGGCTTCCGGCATGTGTTGAACAATCGTCGCGGGATCGTTTGGGGTATGTACACAATACCATGGAATCACGTGAGGGTCGATGAGAGGACTGACAGGTAAAAGTGGTGTATCAATTGTGATCGTCGTCACGCATATGTGTGATCGACGATCGGTCGGTTGCGATCCGGAAGTGAACGGAGGCATCGAGTGGATTGTTTTGGCCTCGAGTGCGGGGGCGCCGGTGCCGTTCCGTTCGCGGTTTTGCGAGAGCGTTTTACTGTTTATGGTGGTGAATGAGATTTATGACAACAACGAACCAGGGACCGTGGAGAATCGCATGGCGCGTGTTCGTTGGCTCGGGATCCAGGTCCAGTGTACCAGCTAGACCACTTCCCCGATGTCTGTACGGTACGTCCGCGTTGATCCGAACGTGTGGTGATAGCTGTGAGCCCAAGATACTAGCTGTGCAGAAAAAGGGAGGTATCGTACGATATCGGACGACGCCACCAATCCTTCAAAATGAAGTCTAGAATCCGAGTTTGAATCGCAGCATCTAGGGGAGTGGCGCGATCCCGACGCCGGGCCAAATATGGCAGTGTCATGCGCTTCCGAAGGGCCTCGCCCGGAA
>JBBPMD010000492.1:0-21451 GCA_038090095.1 Zangia roseola | reverse complement strand
CTGCAGGATTCGATGAGGCCATTCGTATCGACAGGGACCGTATACTGGACGAAGCCGCGGGTGCCTTGAAGGACATCTTCCAAGAGTTCGATGAGAGGGAAGACAATGTCGACTTGGACGAAGAAGAGGCCTGTGTTACTGGCGAGACATTACGTCACTTGACATCGTTCATTAGTCCCCTCAAGTAGGTTATTTCGTGTCGTTGACAGTCGAGATACTCACTTTCGGATTGGCAGAAATTTAGATGATGCACCCATGATCATTCCATTATCACAGCCCAGTGACGCGCCAACACCATTCTTGCGGACATTGACTTCCCTCTTAGCACGTGACCACTCCACGTACATGAATCCTTCGCTCTCTATCACTCTTTTGTCCATCGCTGACCACCTGGCTGATATGGACACGGCTAAACTTCCCGCCGTCATGTTCGAACAACACGATTTATCACCGGCCTCCCCCGACTGGTTGCGCAACTGGGAAAGCATCCTATCGAACACGACTATATTTGGCCTTACTCGCCCCCTCACGCGACTGGAGGTCGTAAAGGTTCTGGAAGCAATATACGATTCTCTCAGGGACATGCACAGCTATCGGATGGATTTGGCGGAGCTCATATTCAAGTTTTGCCAAAGGGATGCGAGCGAGGGCTTGGATACTCCAGCCAACATTATCATGGGTAGAATTCTCGCTGATGAAGTCGTGTTGCGTACTGTCAACCGGCGTGCGCCTTCAGCTGAAGACTCCTCCAGTCCTCTGTACACATGCACCAGGGATATGATCGAGCTCCTCAGGAGAGTCGCTATGGACGGCGTTGCAGAAGACGACGACGACACTGCTTCTGTACACACTATAGAAACGCAGTCTCCCAGTCCTCTTGCAGCTTTTTCGGCAGGTCCTTCAAATGCTGCATCCCCCGTCCTCTCGCGAAGGCAATCGGAATACCGCACCCTCGCATCCCGGGATTCGGGGTTGTCCGTCATGTCCCTACTGTCGACACTTGCAGGGTCACGTTCACATTCGCAAAATTCTTCGCAAGATCAACCCGATAACCCACCGCCTCCCCTTGTTTCCTCGCCATCTCCAGAGCCAGCTTTTTCCCGGGCTTCTCTTGCAGTGATTTCGTTAGTCACGATATTTAGCCAACTCACGTTCACGCCCTACTCATTGGCACAAGAAAATGTCGACTTTGCCATCTCGGTCTTCCGGATCATCGTACAGGTGGTAATAGAAGCAAAATGTCCTCGAGCTCGGCTCTTGGCTTTGCAATTCATGATGCGTCTCCGAGCCGATCGGGACCATCGCGTCTATTTCACTGAAGCCCATCACGACTCAGATGGACACAGTGCGTGCCTCGCTACACTGATTGGACGCAGTCTCGATTCACCGCATCAAGACGAACGTGGCCCTCCCGTTGATGCCTCCCAAGACGAGTTCCCTCCCCGTCGTACAAAAGGTGTACAGGAGCGTGATGGCAGGAGGAATTCACGAGGACGATGTGTCAGACCCTCACACTCGACCCCAAGCAGAAGTCGCTCAAGAGCGCCGCTACCTGTATCGCCTCCTCAGTCTGCCTTTGTCACCCAAAAATGGAAAGAAGCCCTCTGGTCCGTCCCCGAGTCATCTCCGTTCATAGGGATCGATGCAGACACGCCTAGCGAAGGCGTTGTGTCTTACGACCTTGTACAAGAATCTCCTCGCGTTCTTCCCGTCGACGCTTACCTTTTGAATGTCCTGGTGATCCTTGAAAAGGAAAAATGTTGGGATATTCTCTCCTACGTTTTGTGTCACCTTCCCGTGCAACTATCTAACAAACACTTGTTGTGTGGGCCAAAATGTCGGGTGCTTATCGCCAAGTTGCTGACGGTGATTTGCTCTGGTGTCACCGTTGGCGATCTAGGGTCCTCTATCGAACGGTGGCCTGCCGGTCTCAAAGCGCGAGACGCGCAAGGTCTTGCATATCATACGTTATCTGTCTTGATAAGTTACAGACGTTGCTTCGAAGTCCCACTTCGGCACGCTCTCGTGGACGTTCTCAGGGAAGGACTCAATGGCCAGCCATCAACCATCATTTGTTGCCTTCACGCCCTCACACTTTCGGCTTTCGAACTGACGTCCTCCGTCAAACGCAGCCTTCCTCCTCTCCTGGAGAAACTTTCGCAAATCATGTCCAACCCCGACATGGCTGTCCACATTCTCAGCTTTCTCTCTATTATAGGGTCTATCCCCGAGCTGCATGCAAACCTGCGCGAGGACGACTTCAAAATGGTGTTTGGCGTTGCTTTGCAGTATCTCCAACATCATAATCGTCCCGGGGCAACGCCTGTTATCTCATGGGCCATGTCGCAATACGTGCGGATGATCTCCTTCTACGTGGTTTACGTTTGGTTTTTGTCTGTGAGGCTTCCCGATCGCCCACGACACATTCCATACATCACGAGGCAGTTACTCTTGGCCAACGAAGAAAGGTCCGAGATAGATGAACCTACAGAGGTGTGCTTTGACTGGCTGGCCCGATACACGTACGCTAGCGCGGATCCTAGACCTGCCAATTCGGTGCTCAGCGAGATTGTCATGAATCCCAACCCCGCCAACCACGCTTCATCGGAGCCGGCGATTGGCGAAAAGTCGTGGATGATGGGGAATGCAATTGTCACCATTCGTGCGCTGACAAGACTGGGATGGATCGAAGTTATTTCGAGACGTCCATCCGGGTTCACCAAATTCATCTGCAAATTGGAGAACGTGCCACTTGTTGGCCCCGGGGAAGTTGACCCAGATATGGTATCCTTACCTGCGGGATTACTAATGGAGAGAGAAGTGACCCAAGCAGAGCGACCGGACCCTTCGGAGGAGACGGAACAATCTGTGAGCAGTAGCATCGTAAGAAACGTCTCGTTTGTCTCTTGTCCTTGGTTTTTCACACGTTCACGATCAGGACATCCGGGACTTTGCCCCTCCCCCCAGCGAGGCTCCTTTCGTCCCTGCTCCAGACCCTATTACAGGCTATGTCTGGAGCACGACCGCCCCTTCCCAACGCAGAAAACAGGTCATGGTAGATCCAGCGTTCCTACCACTTCAGCTCTCTTCGTACCCCAGTGCACCTAAGCACCGACGAATCATCGATGAGTCTGCTCTTCCCGCTCTGTTCCGGAACCTCGATCGCACACCTGTTATCGACACGCACAAAGTTGGGATTATGTACGTTGCCCCCGGCCAAACCCACGAGCTTGAGATCCTCCGAAATACCCACGGCTCGCCAGCTTATACCCGTTTCCTTGAAGGGATAGGACGTCTCATAAATCTCCGTGGGCAGGTCGACGTCTACGCGGGAGGTCTTAACCCCGACGAAGACGGAGAATATGCTTACGCCTGGTGGGACGACATTGGCCAAGTCCTCTTCCATACTGCCACAATGATGCCCAACGCAGTTGATGACGAGTACTGCGTAAACAAGAAGAGGCATATCGGTAACGACTACGTCAGGATCGTGTGGAACGATGGTGGGAGCCCATACAAGTTCGATACGCTCGCAACACAATTCCAGTTCCTGAACATTGTGATCGAACCACATTCGTTGGGAGCTATCGCGGCGTTTTCGAACTTCAGGGGTGCCGCTGTCCCACCGGCGGACACCAAAATTTCCCCGTCGCAATCCCCACTCCTTACACCCTCGGGCCCGGGTACGGGCACGACCATGCCTTCACATGAAGCTGAGAACGAGTACTTCAAGGTGACGGTTCAGCGGGCGAAGGGCATGAAAGACTTTACACCAATCGGGTGTTTCAAACTCATTAGCGCGGAGAAACTGCCCCTTTTAGTAAGGCAGCTCACGTTCCTGGGCGATTGGTTTGCCAACGTGTTCGAGAAGACGGAACGAGATGAGGTGGAAGTAGAGGTCATCACCAACTGGCGGCAGAGGCTGCAAGTGATGAAAAGGTTCATGAAGAACATAGGGAGTTCTCCGGATGATAGTTTAGGGGGGAGTGGAGAAGAGGAAGGGGACTCGGAGGGAGTTATCGGGCAGGAACGGTCGAGAAACTTCACCGCCGTTTACTAAACAACATTTAGCTCGACTGCTCCGTGATTGGGCAAAAACGGGCCTGCGCCTGTACGTTGGTTGTGTTTTTCATCCCATTCATTCACTTTTCATCGTCATTCCCTTGCATTTATTCTCGCCTTGTTTTCGTTTCTTGTATTGGCATCATTAGCTCAAAGGTATATCAACCGCACCTGCACACCATTCCATCTTGTATTGAATATCCACAGAGCCTCTCTGTTGTATCAGGGTTCTGTGTTTTGACAAGCCTAGTCTACGTTCATTTCCGGCGCCTGTATAATAGTAGTACCCCTTCAAGTTGTTTGGGTAATATCTCCGATGCCACTTGCTGTGGTGCGAAAAACGTTCACTATGTGACCGTGGATGTGTGAGCGGCTCTGTCTATTTCCCTACCTCGAAAACTTGAACTGTCATGATGGTATACGGGTTGTCAGCTCGTATAGTTCTAGCCTTACATGCTAGTCCCTTGACAAAACGATAATACACTGCGACCACCACCCTGAATGATATAAAGAGACGTCTCTGAAATGGACATCCGCTCCCCAAAATATCCAGTTGACGATCTAGTCCGAGGTGAGGTCGATAACATCGTCGTCTTTACCCTTGTTTCGTTTGGCGCGCGCCACCAGCAAAGGTGCCCGACGCACCAGGTCGGGCACCACCATGTCCTCATCGTCGATCGCACTCTTGACACGTGTGGCCGTGCGTCTACTCGAGGCCTGATGTACGGTCGACGGGGCGCGCAGATCCTTGGAGGCAACCATAGGCGCAGGCTTGAATTTGGAAGCACGCCCGGGCTGAACGACAGGAGCTTGTGAGACAGGATCGTTATCAGGCAAGGGGCGAGAAGGCGGGAGAGCGGGAGAGGGTGGCGCAGACAGTATCATTGCCGTGTCCGCCCAACCGTCCACGTCCTGGTCCGTAAATTCGGCCAGATCTTGATCGTCGACCCCGCTTGCCTGGTGGCCATTTTGGTGATCTTCGACACCAAGGTCTGGGTTACCTTCGTCTTCGGACCCACTTGAGATGGAAATCGCAGACGTGTCGCTCAATTTCCGACCAACAAGATCACCTGGTATATGCGTCGAGCCAGAACCTGCTTGTTGTGGGTCGTGATTGTCGGACACCACATCGCTAGTCATGACAACGGCATCGTTTGCACAGCAAGTAGGATTGGACGGGATGAACGGTGTTGGAGACGACACACGCCGAGGTGAATCAAGAGTGTGTCGCGGTGACGAATGCGCTGCCGATTTACGTGGTGACTTCAATACGCCATTCCTCTCGCTATGAGATGCGGGCGTATCCGAATCCGATGAGGCCCGACGGTTTTCTTTCGTCATTTTCTGTGGTTCAGCGTCCGCCCTGGATTTAGTGGGACTGGCGGGGAACCCCCCTGAATACACTGGTTTTATCGACCGGGGAGGTCCCTCTGAGGCAAGGGGTCTGGCAGGTGATGGGCTAAGCGTCGGAGAACGCGGCGGGGAAGGTTCACGCGGAGACGTAAACACATCCACGATTTCAACCTCGTCGTCGTCGTCGCACCTGCCCCCTTTAGGACTCGAAGGAGAGTGTGACATAGGTGATCCCAGCGCAAGGTGCATAGGAAATGGCCGAGGCGCAGGTCGAGCAATCGATGATGTCGTCTTCGAACCACGGTGAAACGTCGGTAACTCGTCTCCGCTCTCTTCCTCTTCCTCACTCTCTAGGGCTGATGGAGGAAGGAGAATACGCGCCAACTTTGATAGCGACTGCGTACTTCGTGCAGCGTCGATTTCGCTCGTATTCGCGCCCGGAATCGGCTTCGTACTTGTGTTTGTATCGAGAGGAGCGGAAACAGCGCGGGTGGGCGGGGTCAAGTTCGTGGGTGCTAACTTTGTGCAAGTACTTTTCGACCTAGTCGCGTTTCCTCCCCTAGTGAGGTCGATTACTCCATCTACTACCCTGACTGGCGCCTTTTCCTGGGCGGAAGACAAAGTCCTGCCAACACCGATGCTGACACTCTGACCATAATAGATGAGCTCATGACCCAACATCAAGACACCGATGCGTACCGTAGTACCATCTATCCCATTGTCAGCAGCAACCGCAGCAGTCTTCTCAGACGGCGGTTCTCGGGCACCGCTCACCTCAATCTCTGAATCTGTATCTGAGACGTCAACGAACAAGGGTTTCTTTCTCGGCTTCGGAACTATTCGAGTGGTCCGACTGAATGCGTCATGTTTCGAACCAGATGGTCGATGGGGTGGTGAGCTAGAACTTGGAGCTGGCTCTTCTCTGTCGTGTGTCGAAATGGCGGTAGAGTTTGACCCAGGGTTGGAGCCGGAAGTTGGGTGTAGAGGCGCAGTACTCGCCTTGGATTTAGCACGGAGAAGATCAAGGGGACGTGATGATTTTGGTAACGGGGCGGGAATATCGGCGCCTTCAGAGTCCTCCTCTTCCTCTTTATAAATACGCCTTGATGCTGCAGTGGGCGGTTTCCCCGCAAGAGGTCGAGAGCCAGACGGTTTCCCTTTCGTTGCCTTCACAGTGGTCCGTTTTGTCGTGTTGTAGAACTCCTTCATCGTATTGGTAGTTGTACCCCTCCCCTTTGTCGCGTTCGTTTTGGTGCTCGCTTCTGTCGTAGGCTTCTGCCCCGCCTTTCCTTTTCCTTTTCCCGTGGCACTCTCGTCGTCGTCGTCTTCGTTAGACGAACAAGGACTCTCGCCAGCGCTCAGGTCGATAAACTCGTATGCGTCATTTTGCGCCTCCGACGCATGTTTCGGTTTCCTTCTGCCACCACCGCCGCCACCAGCTCTAACAATCTTGGCTTTTGATTTCGATCCCGCAGCCGTCTTGGAGGTAGAAGGCCCAGGTACCGACTCGTCATCCTCCTCCTCCCCCACGTCCTTCACTCTCGTCTTTCTCAATGTTGCCACCCCCGCACGTCCACCCTTTCCCTTCGTCCCTCGCTTCGCCTTCTTCTCCTCCCGTACCCTTACCTTTTCCTCAAACGTCTCTGCCAGCGCAGGCGCAGCCGCGCGTATCATGCACGCAGGCACCCACAAACGAAGCGGCGTCGTCGGGACCTCTCGACGCGCCTTGCGTCTCTTGGTGCCAGACTTGGCCGCGGCAACGGCGGCTGTCTCGAGGCGGTCGATGCCATCGTCGCTGCCGCTCTCCTGGTCGAGTGTAGCCGGGTCCTCGTCTTCGGGGTCGGTGCCAAACAACCCGCCCACAAGAGGAGGTCTGATGCCTTTGACGCCGTCCTCTGCGCGTTCGACGAGTGTGGTCGGGTCAATGAGAACGCGATATTCGAGTGTGTCATCGGTGGAAACGTGGGTGCGTTGGGAGACCACCTCTAGGAGAAGTGGGACTGAGCCGGGAGCCTGTGAGGTTGGTGAGCACAGGGAGGCAGAACGAGACGAACCAGGGGATGTGGAAGAAGTGAGTGAGACGAGGGATGAGAGTTTGAATGATTCTAGTGCATCGGAGGCAGATAAACCTGTATGGGAGGGTTTTTTTGAGGGAGAGGAGAGTGTAAGGCCAGAGAGGGCAGAAGATATCCGTCTTGTAGGTGACGACGGACCACCGACGCTGTCACCTTCCTCCTCGTTGTCAAGATAGCGCGCACTATTCACGCCGCGATGCCGAGTTTTACCTTCATCATCCAAAACGGCCCTCCGGACGGCCCTACAAACAATACCAGGCCAGAGTACAGTCCTGAACCTCTGTACAATGACGTCTTTGACCCCCCACTCGAAATAGAGTTCGCATAGGGATGCAATTCTCTTCGGATCTGGGTCGTTTCTCCACACTGGGGATGACATCTTATGCTTACCAGATGGTAGTGTGTTTTCGGAAGTGATCGGGTCGGCGTAAGACATGAGAACTGGTAGCGAGGGAAAGTCATCTGGGAGTGAAAGGGCAAGTGAGGGCTTCTTTGAGGGTAGAAGACCCCTCTTGTTCGTCCTGAGCTCGTTCCTGATGTCTTGTCTCCATTCGTCGAGAAATGCGTCCAGTCGTACACCTTTGAGTTCCCTCACAGCTTTCACGAGAGAATCGCCGAAACCTGCCCGGGCGAGACCAGTTGCAAACTTTTGTCCACAGCCGGGCAGTCCAGCAGGGATATAGTCGCCACCAGAGAGAAGACCGATGAGGATGGTTCCCTCACGCGAGAGGGCGACAGAAGGGTCGGAAAGAATAGCATCCGCCGTGTAGGTAACGACGTGGTTTCCGTCGTCCTTTCCTTGTGCGTTCTTGACAGGGTTGGCGCGATTACCCGAGAGTGTATTGCTCGGACTATGAGCAAATCAGGTAATGTCGCAATAGAAAAAACTGAGAGAACACACTTTCGAATGACCATAGTAGCACCAAAGAGAAAGTTGTCCACGTCGTCACTGAGGACGGCGTCGATAATGCCGACTCTGCTAAGATAGGCGAGCTCGGCTTCGGCCTCGCCGGGAGCGACCCGCCATTCGAAACCGAATGCCTCGATTATATTCTTCATACCCTGAGTGAGCCAATGAACGTTTCCGCCGACACGCTTTCCACGTTTGATGGCGGGTCGATTTGGACCATCGAAGACGAAGAGTGGTAACAAGGGAGACTGGAGGAGACGACAACACCGGAAGAAAAGCGTTCGAAGTTCTGGGTTTTCGCCTTCCTTGCCATAGGCTGCATGGAAAAACCAGATGGATGCATCAATGCCGATTCGAAAGCCACGGTGAGACCGGTTGGCGTTGAAGCCGTCCTCGACAGCGAGCTCTGTCAGCGAGCGAACTTGCCCAGCAGGGCGTAAAACCTGCCAGGTCGTGTTAATGAATGCTAATCAAGATGTTGTTAGTGTTACCTCCCAGAGACCAGCGACACCCATTCAAAATCAAAACGCATCAGAACAACTACGAGTTTCGCGTCAATGAATTGGTCACATGATTTTACTACACGAATCACATGACTCCTATCTACACTAACTATGCAAAGTGTATACCTTCGTCGTGAAAGGCAGATAATAGTCTATCATCGACGTATCAGAATGAATATCATCTTGCACACCCGACGACTCACTTTAAAAGATCGTCTATCGACATCTTTGCTGCCCTTTGTTCCGAGTACCCAACCGAGTTTAACACGTCTTCCACTCTGGCCTTCATACTGACACTGTCGTCGGCCATCTGGGTACAATGAGAATCACACACGTGAAACACATGATCAGTCAATTACCTTGTCCTGCAGCGAACACCACGTCCGCCAATTCGTCTCCAACATCTCCATCACCCCCTTGGCCATAAAGTTGGCATGCACCGTCTTGTTTCTCCGTGAGAATACTATTCGACCGAGGCCGTCGAATTCTTCAAACTTGACTGGTGGTGGTGGATCGAGCGGTGCCATGCGCACCACAGACGACTCCACCAACGGCGCCGGTCGGAAATTGTTTTTTCCTACGTGCATAAGCAAGTCTACTTTGGAATAGAGTTGGACGTTTGTAGACAGCCTCGACCACAGCTCTGTCCCAGGTTGGGCGACCAATCGGAGTGCGAACTCGCGCTGGAACATGAGGATGGCGACACGGCATACAGGACGGTGAGACAGCAGACGGAACACGAGGGGCGACGAGATTTGATACGGCGTGTTGGAGATGCAGACATCGAAATAGGGCAGGTCGGCTTTGACAAAGTCGCCGATGATGATGTCCAGTTTTCTTTGCTCGGGTCTAGAAACGCAAGGCGGGTCAGATTCGATAGAGGTGATATATACCGACACCTACTTTCCCTGGACACGTTTCGTGACTTCTGCTGCCATCCGGGGGTCCATCTCTATGGCGGTGACATGTTTGGCTTTTTCGAGGATGCGGACCGTCAGATTTCCAGTACCAGGACCGACCTCGAGGACCTTGTCTGTGGGACGAAGATTGGCCTGACAAGCCATCAGATTGGAAGGGCGATGTATAAGAGAGGCGCACCTTGTCTACGATTCTAATACGAGCAAAGAAAGAAGAGTATGATCAAGCTGCGATCCTAGCATAAATCTACACATACGTTTGTGCGATTTGGGGATTTTTGAGGATATGTTGGCCAAACCGCTCGGTATTGAAGATGGGGTTGCGAACGCCAGATGAGCTGCCCTCGCCATTGTCGTGGTTTTTTGAAGAGCCTGCTGCTGCTGATTTTATCGAGGACGAGTGTTTTCTTGAGAAACGTTCTGATGTTGCGCGAGGCATGTAGTAGTGTCTTGTATTCAAGGTTGCCTTTTTCGGTCCCTCATCACAATGTTCAAGAAACCACTATCGAACATCAAGACCTCAGGTGTGTCCTCATTTATAAACATGTATTAGTACAGGTTGCAGTTCAAGGTCGTCATACAGCACCGATCCGCAGCTCTGATCGGCGCAAGCTGAAGCAGCGCGTCATACAAACGTATGGCATGTCCCCTGAACATGGCGACCTGCTTGTACCAGACGGCCTCATGTCTCAAAAGATCTCAACCTATACCGAAGATCCAGGCGTAAGTATATACATCACCTCGCGCTCGAGCAGTCCCATCGATCACCCATAGGTCGTTTATCTGTCACCCGAAGGTGATCCGCTTTGGTTCACGATCGGAAAGGGTGCAGATGACCTCATACCTACAGGTATTGCTTTACTGTCTCTGCACATGATGTACTTGTCTCATGTATTGCATCCTTGTCTAGTCTACACTTTATGGAAGAAATACGACCTACTTCCTTGGATCTCCACACCAGGAGCAGTCATCCCAGTCCTCGTGGGGGGTGCTGACCTCATGATCCCTGGTGGTAAGTACATTGGTTGTTTGTTGGCACCGATCCTCACACGACCGGCCGTGTAGTTGTCCAAGTTTCCAATACAACTCTGTCACCACAACAGCTCGTCAGCATCGTGCAACGATCAACCTCGTTTACCCCAACGTGTGGGCCTCCACTCGCAGTCGGACGGCTGGCAGTGGACCCAGACACGTTGAAGGCAGGCGCAAAGGGAAAGGCCGTTCACGTGTTGCATACCTGGAAAGACCACCTGTTTGATATGGGAAACAAGGGTGATCTTCCGGGTGAAATCGAGATCAAGGAAAACGAAGCAGACGACGAGAACCCGCCACCAGAATCGGAGCCGACTGACGCTGACGAAATGCAAGCTCCCGACGGTGTGGTGGCGAACGCTCCGAGCGGGTCGAACGGCGCCGCTGTCGCTGTTACTGCTTTGCCACCGGCCGAATTGCTGGCGCCCTCTTCTGCCCCCAAAATTGCGACCTCCGCTCCGAGTGAGCCGGCGTTCTCCAAGGAAGGTGAGATCTATCCGGCGGAAGATATGCCCCGATTGAAAGCGTTGCAGAGGTCTCCGACATCTTGCGTGTTTCCGTTCTGCAAGCCATCAACACCGCCCTGGTCTCTCTCACCCCCGCGTCTTTCCCGATACCTGCGAGCACTTTTTATTCGTCATATATCCTACCTTTCCGGCCTGCGTTCATTCACAAAACATCGCCTGATGAACCATCACGGACGTCGTCGAGTGACGCGTCGTCTTCATACCCACGCATCGACATCAAGCACTCTAATTACAAGTCGCTCGTCGCGTTCTTCAAGTTTCTGGAGAAACGACGAATTCTGTCGCTGAAAGATATTAAACCGGAACCGATCGTCCTGAGTGTGTTGGCTACCCATCCGGAAGTGGTCGCGCATCAACCGTACACGTCACTTTGGGACGTGCAGACCAAAGAGGAGAAGAGAGAGAGGAGAGAAGAGGAGGAGAGATCTAAGATGCAGGAAATGGAGGTGAAAGAGCTGTGGAAACCGCACGCTGCCAGCGGATCCGCCAAATTTTTCGCAGATGGAGGCTTCGAGTTTGTGGTTTCCGATTCTACGCCAGAAGAAACATGTTGACATGGTATAGCTCCTCGGCGCTGTATACTTATTCGGATTTGAAGTCGATGATGAACAAGTACGCCGCCGATCGTCAACTTACGAATCCTCGAGACCAGTCATACGTCAATGTCGGGACAGACGAGGTGTTACTCTCGACGGTGCGCAGAAAAGGTGAGGCGGCTGAGAGCGTCGAGTTCCTAAAGCGAGAAGACGTTGTACGGAGATTGTCAGAGAAGATGCAGAGCTGGTACGACATACGGGCTGAAGGAAGAGAACCGGTGCTCAAGTAGGTCGCCCTTGTTGCAATTAGGATCCGCTCACACGGTGTATCGACGATAGGAAGGGACAACTGAGACCGATTTCGGTGGTGATCAAGGTTCGACAAGGTAGAAAGGCGAGCACGCTGGTGACCGGGTTCGAGCCGTTTTTCCTCGAGGGTGAAGAGATGGCAGACGAGCTCAGACGGTTGTGCGCGTGTGCGACGTCTGGTATGTATTCATAGATGAGTGACGCATGCCTGCTTGCTTACGATCGCAGTGTCCCCGGCGCCTGGGAAAGCATCGGGGTTGGAAGTACTTGTGCAAGGGAAACAGATCAAGACTGTGACCGAGTTTCTGCATTCGAGGGGAGTTCCGAAGAAGTGGATAGAGTCATCTGACTTGAAATGATTCACATGGACGTAGTACAAATAGCTTCGGTCCGGGCGTCTCATTTCCGTAATCCAAATGAATCTTCTCGCCGTCCCCTACGTCGACCTAGTCACTCAATCTATTCCACCCTGTCTCGCCAACACTTTTCATGGCATTTATGGCGAACAGGCCCTCTTCAAGCCCACCCAACTCTGCGTGAACCAGTTCGTCTCAACTCTCGACGACGCCCCACTGGTCGTCCCATTGCCAACCTCTGACAACGAGCAACTCGTCTGGCTCCAGGAATCTGCTGTCGATTCCACCCTCCGAACGATCGCGTACGACGCCGAAGTGGAGGATTTCTTCCAATGGCTCACTACTGACGGCGCCATCGTTCCCTCGGCAAGCGACTACCAGACCGTGCTCCATGCACCCGGCCTCAGCCTGCTCCACCACAGCCCCACTCTCCGATCGGCCCTCGTCGCCGTCCCAGACGAGGAAACCGCCCACTTACTCTCCGTCTTTCTCCCGCGCTATTGGAAAGTCTCCCCAATCCCACCCACACCGGTTGCCTTCATCCCCGTCCCAGCAGAAGCCGTTACCCACATCCGCAATCTCCTCGCCTCCCTCCAGTTCGACCCCGTCGTCGCGGGCATCGTCAATGGGATCTCTGTCGAGGGATTGCGCAAGGACATTCGGTACCTCACCAATGAGGACGGCGCTTCGGGCATCGTGTCGCGCCATTCATTTGCGGATGGGTCGCGCGTCGCTGCAGAGTGGCTCAAGGCGCAGTTTGAGGCTACCGGTGCTTCGTGTGAGCTCAAGTCGTTCTTGGCGGGCTTTGCACCCAACGTCGTTTGGTGAGTTGTTCTCCCTTCTGTTCGCTGGTACGGTGTTCATTGTTGTACGCAAAGCAAATACGTCGGCACGGTAGACCAGGAGTCCACAGTTCTTATCTCTGGTCACTATGATTCACGAGGATCGTTTGGCTCGTCACGCGTGTGTTGTTGTGCTCCGCGTTACTGGATTTCTACTGACACAACGGTGGTAGGCACCTGGTGGCAACGACGATGGATCTGGCACCATCTCGTTGCTCGCGATCGCACGTCGTATCAAGGCACTCGGACTCAAATTTAACACCAACGTCGAACTCGTCGCCTTTGCCGGCGAAGAACAAGGCTTGTTCGGTTCGAAAGCCTACGCGCGTGCGTGTCTCATTTTGATTATACTCGCTGTATGCACACCGACTCTACAGGGGAGTTGCGCGCACAGGATGCCAACGTAACGTTGATGATACAGGCAGATATGCTCGCGTATCACGCACCGCTCGAACCGCCCCAGCTTGGCTTACCAATATCGTACGTCACATTTCGACCACCGCCTCGAGCGCCGTCATGGCGTAAGCTGACACGTCAACACCCAGTATTGGCACGCCAGAGGTCGCACAGCTGGTCAAGAATATCGCTGCGATATACAGCCCTGAGTTGACCGTCGGATACACTGCCGCTTGCTGCAGCGATCATCAGGTGCGTATCCTGGTGCAAAAATTTGGATTGGCCGCTGATTTGTTTTGCGACAGTCTTTCCACGAGCAAGGATATGCTTCAACCCAGGTCTTTGAGCGTGCCGGACCGAGTAAGTGCCGTTAATCTCAAATGACGGGAACAGCCACTGAGGCACGGCATGTTTGTTGCTCCCTAGTTGCGGATCCGATGTATCACAACAGCGGTGTGTACCCTTATGATGTTTTCTTTTCGACACACAGTCTAACGTGATGCCAGGTGATTTGAGTGACAGACCAGGATATGACCTTGAGCAAGTCCGGTACATTTCCAGAGTTCAGGTAAGGTATTCAGTTGGGTACCACATGATGCATGCTTATTAGGGGTTCCAGTTTGCGACATTGCTGCATGCTGCAGGATTTGAGCTCCCCGACACAGACTACTAATCCTGTTGGCAGAGATAGATGTAGGTAGTTAATCTTATGTGTATTTTGCATCTGCATTACCTACACCGATGTCGGCCCTCACCCACGTCCCTCCAAACCTGCCTCGGGAGCACCTCCTCGACGGTCGGCAACGGCGTCGGGTCGACGCACACAGGGTGATCTTTGAATGGAATGGGCGACGGTTCGTCGAGGATGTGTGTGGCCAGCGTTGTTCGAGCTCGGTGAGACTCGTGCATATGAGGTCGTAATCGGGATATGCTTGAAGTACCGAAAAGCCCGTAAGGCTTCATCCCACGGGTCAATTATCTAGGAATCCATGCACACGCTCTTGGCCTAAATACCTTGCCTCCCTCAGCACTCAGCATTGCCTCATAGCTCGCCATGCTCGGTCATCCATGCTCAACAGCTTACTACCCTCAGCTTGCCATATAGGTGCCTAAAGTTTATCTTATCGCAGTGCTTGAGTAATACTCTCGACAGTGTGTGGAAAAGGTGCGGCGGCTGAGAGCGTCGAGCTCCTTCGCGAGAAGACATTGCCAGTTGTGGTTCTCATTGACCTAATATCTATACGTTGCGATACTCGAAGGCGGGACTACCAGGTTCCGAAGTCTCTATAATCGATAGCGTGAAACCCGGCTCGTCTCTCTGCAATGCCTCATCCACCAAGAATACTTCTGCATCGATCAGATTCAGCGACCGCCTCAGGTACGGCAAAAATTCGGCGAGGACTTGAGCTTCGGAGAACGACAGACTTCGGTTGAACGCCGCTTTGGCGCCAAAGTCTTGCATGCGTTTCTGTTGGAACACGGAACACCGCCATCAAAATGCCATCCACGACATAAATAGCAAGAACGTCGTCACCTACCTTGAACGCTTGCACGAACGGCATGGTGCGTTTATCCTTGATCAACCCTTTCTCTGTCAAGATCGCCCTTACTTTGACGTCATCGACCTTGTCGTCGGCCTCCGAATACGCTTCCTTGACCGCCTGCACGCACGTCTCCTGCCACTCTGGGAACCGCGTCGCCACGTAGACCCTGACACTCTTGGGCAACTTGGGGTCGAACGACGGCCCGTCCGGCTTGCCCTTTTTACCTTTGGACATCTTCTTGAGCAAGTTTGTCTCCGCGTCACGGATCATCTTGAGCGTGCTGCGCATGTACGCGCCGGTTTCGATGAGCGTGCGGTCGGTGGCACGGCCTGGCTCGGGCCAGCGTGCAAGCTGGATCGATTGTCGTTCGTGCAGGAACGCGAACCATACGTGTTCGGCGGTGTGGGGTGCAAAAGGGGCCATGAGCAAGGTCGAGGTACGGATCCAGTACTTGACGAGGTCGATGTGCATGCCGACGTCGGCGGTGACTTCGCGGTACCAGTCGCGGATGTTCTGGAACTCGTAGAAGCCGAACTTCAACGCATCCTTGAAGGAGGTGCTAGAGTGATGGAGAACAGCAATGAGAAGTGGAGGTGCGATCGAACGAGATGGACGTACGTCTCGTAGTGGTGCTTGGTGATGTCAATGTGGTCGATGATCTCTTCCTCAAATACGCGATCGTGGTAGTTCTTGGGGCCCGTTCGCCATTTGGACTCGTCTTTCAACATGTCCTGGACATGCACGTGAGGGATCTGCAGGTCTGCGCAAAGGGCTAAATACGTACCTCGCACCATCCGAGTAACGTATGCAGACGCAAAATGTTAGCATTGGCAGTCTTTTCGTCAAAGTTGGCATCCTCGATACCGTCGCCAGCATCAGCCAAGGTCAGACGCATCGCGTCAGCACCAAACTTTTCGATACCCTCTCGGAGCGTCAGCGAGTTGCCCTTACTCTTCGACATCTTTTGTCCATTCAACATCAAATGACCGTTCATGCGGATGCCCAAGGGTAGTTTGTCCTCTGAGAAGATGGCGACATGGTTGTACAGCGAGAATGTCAGGTGATTTTGTACCAAGTCTTTGCCGGACGAACGGATGTCAAAGGGGTAAAAGTAGTTGAACTCGTGCTTCATCGCATCGGCTTTCTCTCTCGGGAAAGGTTCCGGATTGGGCCAAGGACCGCTGCAGAAGATGTAGTCCCAGGCTTCGTCGGTCATCTGTTTAGCTGTAACGCCCAGAGGACCGACGGTGTGCCCGGTGATGTCACCGCCTGTCGGTCAAGTGGGTGAGATCATATTGAATGAGAAAAATGGAACGGGACTTACCCTGGAGTAGATGGGCGACGGTATAGTAAGCCATGTAGATTGTCGAATCGCTCAAACTTTCGACCATGAACTGAGGATCCCAGGGCATCTTCGATCCCAAGCCGTACGTACGTGCACAGGCCCATTGATTCAACCAAGCCAATGTCGACTCGAACAGATTGCGAGTCTCTACAGTCCACGTGTCCATCCTTGCCAGGAGTCTAAAAAAACAGTCAGTTCGACATTAGACAAATCCAGAGAAACAGCATACTTCTCGGTTTGCGCCCTCCAAACGGGCTCACCATAGTCCATGTACCATTGATCCATCAAGGCAACCACGCACTCGTCTGCACTACGCGACACGACCAAGTTCTCGGGCTCCGCGTACGCGACAGCCAGTCCTTTTTCGATTAGTTGTGCGCGAACCTTTGGTTTGGCATCCTGGACCGATTCCCCCTTAAAATCGCCGATGACCATGATCCCACCGTAGAAACCCTCTTTGTATGCGATCTCCTTTGCATCTGCTAGCGCCTTGGCGTCTTTGGAAGATTGTATCTTGAATTCTTTGCAAACCTCGACGGCGGTGAGTTCCCCGTATTTGGGAGTCTTGAGGACGGGGACGGGTTCAAAGTCTAGCCATTCGGGATTTACTTTATAGTATTCAGCCTTCTTACGAAGATCTTCCGTCGTCATGTAATCGTCCGGCGAGTCAGAGGGTACGGAGGTAACGACGCCAGTTCCCTGTGATATACGCCTTGAGCATCATGTAAAGATGGAATAACTGATGTGACATGCCTTGGTGGCTTTAACGCTCTCCATCGGCAGCACGTACACTTCCGGGATGACACCCAAGGGGGCCTTAACCTTCGTCCCAACAATGCTTGCACCGTCAATCTCCAATAACTCCACGACTTCACCCCGCGAAGGAGAGAGACCCTGGAAAGCCATATTGCGTGCTGCTCGGTACGAAATAAGGAAGGCATCAGTGTCGTTGATGGCAAAAACGCCATACTTCAAAGAAGGACCGACGAAACAATTCGTTTGACCGTACCTACAACCGAGCAGCGTCAGCGAAAGCGAGTTATGGCCGTGAGCGTGAACAATCCCACATTGTCTCCGGTCGCAGTGTGGCAGGAACCAAGTAAACCGTTCTTCCGCCAACTTTACCCTCGACGGCTGCCTTTGCGGCAGAGCTCCATTCGACCACCTCCATCTTGACGGCGACATATTCCTGGGGACCAACTCCTTCTCCATCAGAGCGATCGTGGTCCATACATGGTTGGCCGTCCTTGGGACTGTAAATGGTATAGCGTTCGCCGAACTTGATTTTACCGAGCCCATGTAGCTTATTCATCTGCCATCGGACGAAGGAGTCATAGTAGGGATTGATATCGGTGGTCAGGAAAGACCGACGCCAGTCTATTCGGTTACCCATGGCATTGTTGTCGGCCTTGAATGTGATCAGGTCCCAAACAGGAAGATATTTATGATGCGATACATACTTTGCAGATCGGCGGGAAGTAGGACAGCCAGTAATAGGGATCCGCAAACTTTTTGACCTCGTCGCGGGGCACGCCAATAGATTCCATAATTTGGAATTGGTAAGTCAAACCCGTGGATTTAGCAGTGAGCTTTCCCTTGGTCGCTTTTCCGACCTGCGCAGTTGGGACAGGACCATTTTCGGTTATTTTGGGAGCCTCGTCTTCAGCAGTGGGATCGTATCGCTCAAAGTTTTCACCAAAGAGTTCCATCTCGCGAATGATTTTGTCCGATGCAGCCTGATGGAGAGAATGTTTGAATGGGTCATGGGGGCAATGTAGTGCAATGGAGACAGACCTTGATTGGCATCCCGGTTGCATGTAGACCATGAGGGAACAAGACGCGCTTTCCGAGCAGACGTTGGTATCCGGCAGCGAACTCGATTTTCGAGATGGTGAAAGCATGCCCGAGATGCAAAGAACCGTTCATGTAGGGGTAGGGAAAGTTGCCGAACCACTTTGGGTATTTCTCCTTGATCTGCTCCGGGGAGAGACCACGGAGCTCGTCCTGTGAGGGTGCGATGGTCTCGAACAGACGTTCCTCCCGCCATCGCGCCTGGTATGTCTTTTCCAAAGCTTTCAGGTGATCCCGTTTGCCTGTCTGGATGACAGTGAGTGGTGAATACGAGCGAAATGAGAGACGTACTTGTGCTAGTTCTATAGTATTAGCCATGTTGTGTGATACTTGACGAGACTGAGAAAGTACAGATATTTTACAGCGCCAGAGACGGCGGGCAGTCGCTGTGTTTCGTAGCAGACCTGTAATCTTGTCTAGATGGATTATTATCAGTTTTTTTGTTCGTTCCGATCAAGAAAGTACCCTCGGCTACCTTTTCAGTTGCCGGTCCGGGGACAAACATCTGCAAAGTGTGTCACACACGCGATACGTCACGCGTCACGCGCGACATGTTCAATCCATCCCGACATGCCTGGGCCATGTAACAAAAGAAAGAAGAGACAGCACCCAAAGCGCGACAAGAAACCTCCGCACGTCCTACAACACATAGAAATATCATCCCCACCGCCAGAACAGCTCCATGATCTCGACGAGACGTACCACGATCCACATCCTCTGGATCACGAACCCGTTTACGACAGTGTTCCTTGTTCCTCTAACGATGGCGTCTTTGTTGCTACTCCAAATATACATGATCCTGGCAATGGACCTCGCGTCCGCGACACGCGTGCATTCCTATCGTCTTTCTTTGCTCAGCCTCCCGCCTGGGACGATGAACTCTGTGCGGAATTTGCACAAGACGAGATCTTACAAATGCTATGCACTGTTCTGCCCGAGGAGACTGCGATGGTGAGTTGTCTTCCCCGGTTTGTGTGATCCCGGTTACCCAGATCTATCCAGATTCTGTGGTACAACAAGAGTCGTGCTACTGGTCGCGTCTGTCCATCGTGTCGACGACTGTACAGTCTGGGTGATGTCCTTCCAGATCTCGTACGTGATAGTCCAAAGTTCTCCCCAGAGACGCGGTCACCACATCTTGCGCGTGAACAAGAGATATCTGGCTTATGTAGGGGATCATACGGCCGAGGTAAAATGTGCTGACAACGCCCTAGGTTCCCCACTCTGTTTCATCATGGCGTCTTTCAATTACCCCGGTGCTATCAAGTCGACGTGGGGTCGCTTAGCGGAAGAGATCGACCAGTACACCTGGGAACTGCTAAATGGCCCAGGATCAGGTGCTGGTGACCAGGGACTGAGCCTGCTTGTCAAAATGGCACGACTTCCTGACTTGGGTTTGGGCCAGCTATGTCTGCCTGATGTCGATTTTGAGGGTTAGCTTGCAGTACACTACTTCCTAGCGTAGACCTGTCCGTAATACAGACCATATTTAACCCCCCCGGAAATGAGTGGTTATGCCCGGGACATGGCCGAACATGCCGGCCGGCAAGGGTGTTGGATGCGTGTGATCGGACGCGTCGACGCGCCGGGGAAGTCCGGAGTGACAGGTTGTTGAACGGGCTTACGTAACCTAAACGAGTCCGTGCCCATAATTCCCACGGTTCAAAAAAATGCGAGGTCCCCTTATACAGGGCTCCCACCCGCCAAACGCCCCCAGCCAACCTTGCCTATAGCTGTACTGTGTGGTCCACCCGCCTAAATCAATCACTCCCCTACTCAACCTCACTGTAGCAGTACTTCAAAGGTCAGAACTCTTTTCCATTTTATACACTCTTAGATCGTCTCCTCGATGCCATCCGATGCATGCAAACCCTTTTTCTCCCCCCTCGTCGTCGTTGTGCGCAGTCATGCCCGCGCTGTACTCTGTTTGTTTGGTCACAAACGCGTCGACGCGCACCGTGTTAATTATCACTCCATTTGACTTGCACACCCTTTCGCGTGTCCTCGACGTGTTGAATCGTTGGCTAATTCGCTTTTTCTCTTCTAGATGCCCAAGGAAGCCAAACCCAAGGTATATTAGCCCTATCTTGTCTACCACATGCGCATATACTCGCATATATGCGCTGTTTTCCTTCTTTCCCTGTTTTCCTTCATCGTCGTTGATCATATTCGTCGACAGCGCAAGGCTGCTGAGAAGTCCGAAGCCAAAACTGCCAAGGGCACCAAGGCAAAATCCAAGGGGGGTCCTAAGCGTGCCCTCTCTGCATACATGTTCTTCAGCCAAGACTGGAGAGAAAGAATCAAGTCCGAGAACCCTGATGCTGGCTTCGGTTAGTATTTTCCTACTACCGTGTGATACTTATCTAAAGACTGTCACAGGTGAAGTTGGCAAACTTCTCGGTGCCAAATGGAAGGAACTTGATGAAGACGAGAAAAAGGCAAGTCTCTCGTCCTCGATCCTGACTCCATGCTGATATGTTGTTTAGCCTTATCTTGACATGGCCGCCAAGGACAAGGCACGAGCTGAAGAGGAGAAAGCATCCTTGGCTGGCGTGCGTTCGCTTCGCTTTCTTCCCCTGTCTTTATTGACCCTAGCGTCCACCAGACAAAGGCATCCAAGGAAAGTGGTGGTGAGGAGGCCGCCGACGACGACGACGAGTAATCATCGAAACCGTGATGTCTCCGTACATATCCAACACGCTGTCTCCTTTCCCTTTGTGCACCTAATCAAGATTTTCCCTTCCCTTGACTGGTTCCTAGTACAATACTTTCCGCCCCCTGCGAGACATGTGCCTATCAACCTTCCTTGACTCTGTTTTTTTTCTTCCCTTCGACTGTAATTTGCTCTTTCCCGATGCCCCGCTGCTTTCATGTGTTTGCTCATAGCGGTCTC
>JBBPMD010000491.1:0-21544 GCA_038090095.1 Zangia roseola | reverse complement strand
GTGGAAAGCAGTCATCCAGATACCCTCCAGCTACTACTCAAAGACAAGATCATCCGGGAAGCGCGAGTTGTATCTCAGCAAACTGACAATAGTATTCGCGCCGCTACCTTCACCACTTCAAAAGCGCCGGTGAAGGGTAATCTCATCATTCCTGGAACCAAGGAGGCGGAGAAAAAGAAAGATGAAGGTGCCACCAGTCGACCGCCAGGAATTTCTGGGGCAACTACAGCAGACAACGACCTGTTCACGTCTATAGTTGGAGTGGATGGCGGTATGTCCCCAAGTCACAATATCGTCGGTGCACTGAAGCAGACACCCATCGTAGATGACATCGAGGAGGATGACGACAACGTGCACGCTTTCGAAATTGACGATGCGAAAATCGATGTCAGATACCTTCTTCCTATTATTTACCCTCGGATTGACACTATCGCAGGACGTGAAAAAGCGCTGCAACGAGCTCGAGTACCCCATGCTCGAAGAATACGACTTCCGAAACGACACCATCAATGCCAATCTAGACATTGATCTCAAACCTGCAACGGTGATCCGGCCTTATCAGGAGACCAGTCTGAGCAAAATGTTTGGAAACGGGTAAGCCTGATGCCAAATTATTGCGGGATTATCTTATAACTTCAAAAACAGCCGCGCTAGGTCTGGAATCATTGTACTTCCTTGTGGAGCAGGGAAGACCCTTGTCGGCATAACTGCGGCATGCACGATCAAGAAGTCATGTCTCGTGTTGTGCACATCATCGTACGTTTAGTCAACTCCGATGCGGTACCTTGGTGCCAATTCACATTCTGTGCAGTGTGTCCGTTATGCAATGGAAGCAACAGTTCATGCAGTGGTCAAATGTCACCGATCGGCAAATCGCTATCTTCACTGCAGATCAGAAGGAACGGGTATGTCCATCTCTGTAATTTCCTTTGTACGAGTCCTGATATTACGAATTAGTTTGCTGGTGACAGTGGCATCGTGGTCTCGACGTACTCAATGGTGGCCAACACTCACAATCGGTCGCACGAGTCCAAGAAAATGATGGAATTTTTAACCTCCAGAGAATGGGGGTTTATCCTATTGGACGAGGTCCATGTCGTTCCTGCGGCTATGTTTCGACGTGTCGTGACTACTATCAAGGCACATTCGAAACTTGGCCTTACAGGTGAAACATTTTTCTTGATCGACTTCGCATAGCAACTGACTACTCGGACGTTGCAGCCACCTTGGTCAGAGAAGACGACAAGATCGCGGATCTGAACTATATGATTGGACCAAAACTTTATGAGGCCAACTGGATGGATCTCGCTGCCAAGGGTCACATAGCCAACGTTCAGGTTTGTGATCTAAAGAGCGTGGATACGCTTGATTATTCAATTGCCACAGTGTGCCGAGGTCTGGTGTCCTATGACACCGGAATTTTACAGGGAGTACCTCCGAGAACAATCTCGCAAACGGATGCTCCTATACTGCATGAACCCTAAAAAATTTCAAGCATGCCAGTTCCTGATTAAGTTCCATGAAGCACGAGGTGACAAGATCATCGTATTTTCCGACAATGTGTATGCATTGGAGGTGAGGTGTAACTTAGGTGTAAAAGATTCTTGTTATTGACGCAGTATGCGTTTTTGAGGCATACGCGAAGAAGCTGGGAAAGCCCTATATTCACGGGGGTACCGGCCAGGTGGAGCGGATGCGTGTTTTGCAATGGTTCCAACACGACTCGAACGTAAACACGATTTTCCTTTCCAAGGTGGGATCTTAGTTCTGGTGTGTAGTGTAAATTCTATTTACGTCGCTTCCAACAGGTCGGCGATACGTCAATTGATCTGCCAGAAGCCACTTGTCTCATCCAAATCAGCTCCCACTTTGGATCGCGACGACAGGAGGCACAACGATTGGGTATGAATTTCACTCATGACAACGTGATCAGACTAAAACTTGGGGCAGGTCGTATTCTACGAGCGAAACGTCGTAACGATGAGGGGTTCAATGCCTTTTTCTACTCCCTCGTGTCCAAGGATACGCAGGAGATGTTTTACAGCACGAAACGGCAGCAATTTCTGATCGACCAGGGCTACGCGTTCAAAGTCATAACGCACCTTGATGGACTTGAGGGCCTGGACGATTTGGTTTACAAGACCAAGGACGAGCAGATCGAGCTTATCTCGTCGGTGCTATTGGCCAACGAGAGTGAGGCCGAACTTGGAACAGACATACGCGCCTCAGAAGGCGATTTAGCAGGGACGATCACTTCCAAGGACTTTGGTGTAGCGAAGTTCCCGGGTGCTCAGCGGACGACAGGCTCACTCACTGCCCTGAGCGGCGCTCAGCACATGTCATACGTAGAGCAGAACAAGTCGGCGAACAAGAAACTGGCACGAGACGTGGCACCACGACACAAACTATTTTCCAAGCGTGACAAGGATAAGGCGGCGGCGAGAAAGGAGGCTCGGGCGTCAGGTCGGGCATAGACAGTGACAGTCGTCCGATCGAGTTGACCTTGGTCACGTTGTCTTGGGGGAGCTGTGTGTGCCTTGGACTAGGTCCAGGTGTGGCAGCGTGCAAGACACGTGAAAAACAACCAGTGCCCCGAAATCAAAGGGTGTTATGGACACGAGGGGGTTCTAAGAGGGCACTGACGGTAGTCTAAGTTTTGGTAGCGACGATACGGAGGACTTTCCAAAAGGAGAGGACGATGTGTGTAATCTTGTGGTCCATTGCTCCAATTGGTTGACCGGCGTTGTTATATTTTTTGCTCTCTTTCTTTTCTTTTCTTTTTCTTTTTCTTTTTTTTCTTTGAGTGATCGAGATTGACGTGTGTGGTGGGAAACGGCGGCGTGGCGGGTTCATGCGGAGATCCAAAATCGGTCTGGGCCGCAGCCGACCCCGATCGAACCCGCATTTATGCGGATGTGATTCTTGACAAACAAAGATTCATGCCCGATGTTCACTTTGGAAGATCCCTTTTATATGTTGTCTTGAATTCCCTTTCCTTGACTTCCTTCCTCCTCGCGGTCATCCCATTCGCATATTCGTGCAACTTGCTCTCTATTTCTCAAAAATGTCTTCCAAGCGCGGCCGCAAGCGAAACGACAATCTTCCTCCTAACAGAGCTAGGGATGTGCAACGAGCGTTTCGTGCACGGAGAGCCGCACATCTGCAGGTGCGGTATCTTTATCACATCTCTATTTGCAATTATATGACCTTTCCTTCCCTAATTTCAGGCTCTCGAGTTGCGTGTGTCCGAGCTCGAGGAGGAGAATAACTGTCTGCGCGCCGCTTTGAACCTGCCGCCAGCTAACCGCCCAACACTCGGCAAAGGTCCGACTGGAAAGGATAAACCGAAGACCCTCGACAACGACTCTCCGGTGGCCCAGTCCACACCTAAAAGCCGTGATTCCTCGCCGATGGGCGAGTCACCGTCTCCAAGGAGATCAGAATCTACATCACCGTCGGTCATCGGTGGGACGAGCCTGCGCACTCCGCCCATCATCGATGGAGCTAGCTGGGACGAGGGGTTCATGATGAACGATCAGCAGTCCCCCGCCTCCCAAATTCCTTCCAATCCTCCAGTCGCATATAACATGCGACCCGTCGCGCCTTCGACTGTCCCCCAAAAGAGCCCTCAGCAATTCACCTTCTCCACTCCCATGCCTCCCCGCACAGTCGTCTCGAACAACGTCCCCAGCCACCAGCTCCAATCCGGCTACGCCCACACTGCAGACAGACCTATAACCAGTGGCTACAACGACATGAACTACCTGCTTTGCGACGTACGGGAGAATACTCATTATTCGTATCATTATCAACAACCTCCTTTTTCGGGGGAGAGCCCCATGTCTTCCCATTCACCTCAGTTGTCCGTCCATTCACAACCAGTGCACAGCGCCCAACGCGCCGGTATGCAGCACACAATGCCGTTCCAACAGCGTCGATCGCACACGGAGCCCCAGGCCTTCCGTTCCCTCGGGAGTGATCTCCATCTGCCTAGTCCGTCACCTCATCATGTCTCCCGCTTGGCGTCTCCTCCAGCGATCCATGACGTGCGACCGCACTATACCCCACATGGGAAGCACGTCAATCCGTTACCTTGATCGTCGGCCTCCCTGTTCCGATCCCCTATGTTTCCTTTCCCCCCTTGCTATGATTGATCCTCATCCTTCCTGTCCGGACATCCCCGTATTTTCAAATCACGTCGAGAACGCACGAGTGATTGAGACTTTTTGTATCACTATCGTTTCTGAATTTGTCTCCCTGGCTGTATGGTTCCGTTTTATAGTAGATGTACTCGACACTATTTACTCGTACGTCTTTATTAATCTCAGTGTCGACGGGCAGTTACGCTACCGTCGCTAAGTTCCATCCGAAAATGACAAAGTATTTAAGGTGTGCTGACCATCACAGCCACAGCAGGTGCTTCGTTTCACACGTGAGTTATCGGTGCCTAATGCTTACGACTAAAGGCCCCGAGTCAACCTGTCACCAGGTGGCTCCCTCTGACAGGCGTCACATGCCTGTCCTACTCAACAACCCGAATCAAGACGTGCCACTTGGACCCTCGTACGTATATTTACTTTACCTGTGCGTTGATTCGCGCATTTCAATTATCGTTTATTCTATGCGATCTCCGATCCGCTGTCTAATGCTGCTCCACTAACCATGACGAGTGCGACAGGTGCCCGCAGCCCAACTCAGTGGAGTGGGGCAGAGTCACATGAATCCATGTACACGTATGACGGCAAGGTATCAACAACAAATGGGGGTATCGTGGGGGTGATATGGGGTGCCGTATTACGCCGCAGCGTCCAGCTGGCACCAGTTGACTTTGCCTTCTGTACCATACTTGTCCTCCAGCCAATGGTTGGCGGCCTTGAAATGCCCGTTGCCCAAGAACCCCTTGTTCGCGCTGAAGGGTGAAGGATGCTGTTCCAAATTGCGTAAGTGGAGAATGGAGCGGTAACCCATCGCCAGGCACATACCGCGCTCGTCAGGATCAGGTGCTTCGTCTGATGGTGATCAGGTCCAGATACGCCGAGAGCAGAAAAAGACGCCGACCTTGCTCAATTTGGCAACCCTTTTACCCGCCCAGGCTCCCCAAGCAAGAAACACAACGCCGCGTCCAATCCCGTGGCCATCGGGATCACTGCGGCCGCCCAGGTTTGCGCCGCCGTACTTGTCAACCACGTCGACTACCTTATCTGTGAATTGTTCCCAGCCCTTTCCGGAATGTGAACCAGCTTGGTTCGCCTTCACAGTCAGACACGTGTTCAGCATGAGGACACCGTTTTCAGCCCAGGCGGATAGATTCCTGCGTGCGCCGATATTATTGGTACGGGCGTTTCGGTGGCATAACTTATCAGATGGCTTACCCATGCTGGGGAGGTTTGAATTCCGGATATTCTGCCTTGATCTCTGCATAAATCTACCATTTCCTGAGCCATTGGATCCCATGTGCGGACGAGAACTCACGTTCCGTAAAGATGGCGGTACAGTCACGCCTTTGGGAACCGAGAAGCAAAGTCCTAAAATGCAGCTTTGATGAGTCTCGACTCTTGGCAACATGGAACACGACGCGATCACGGCTTACCGTGCGCCTGATTGGGACCGTGATAGGGATCCTGACCGACGATAACAACCTTGACCTTGCCCAGCGGTGTATGGGACCAAGTGTAGATATTGCGAGCTTCACCGCCGCAATGGGCGTGGGTTATTCGGAGATATGAGAGATCAGCGCATGAACATACGGGGTGGGTAAACCTTGAGGCTCTTTACGTCGTCATCTGGACCTCTTGCACCTTCTTCCCAAAGAAACTTCTTTAGAGAGATAAAGTACGGTTTCTTGATCTCCTCTTTAAGCAGTTTGAGCCTAGAATGATTACGTGAGCTTGCGGAGCGGCAAGTGACTCGAGAACAGCCGGGACTCACCAACTCTTTCCCATACATTCGCATTCGAGCTTAAGCAAGTGCTTCTGATCTTCTGGAATCGAATCGATGAATTCGCTCAACGAAAAGGGTATGTAGTTCAGGCGCTGGAGACCAGAAGAGGCTCCGCCTTGAGCAGTGCCTGTAGAGGACGAGGAGGTGGCATCTAACTTGGCTTTCTTTGCCCTCGGCTGCCCAGCTGCTTTGGACTGAGAGTCACGTGGAGTAAGGAAAATGGCAGACAGTGTGAGCTGCCGCTTCCGTGTCGTCGGAATCGGAGCAGGCTTTTCCTGGGACGCGCTCGTGTCCTGAGAGGATGGTGGATGTGTTTCCACATCTTTGAGATAGACGACGGGTGTGTTTTCTGCCATAAGGTGTACGAACGGGAATAGGACGCGACGCGCTGCCTCGACGCGTTTTGACTTCCCCGGGCCGGATGCACCTGCCTGTTATGGATCGGATACCGGACCCGTGCCGCAGTTTGATTCCGCTGTACAGCTTTTAAATTGCGACCTCGGCCAGACTTGAACAAGCTCACCTCCAAAATTTGTCAAACTGCCTCGCTCAGCTTCTTCTCCCTCACCGCCTTCTGCCAGGAATGCTTCTGGGCGTGCAGATTCTGCTAGGAGGACCTTCCTTAATGTCCGGACAGCCAAACGGCGTCTAAACTCATTCGGTGCTGATGTAGTGCAGCCGGACGGCAGCAATGTCGATCTGAGCTCCACGTACCATGCTGGCTCATCGAGGTACGATCGTCCTCTCCACGTTTTCTCACACTGATAGTCAACCAGCGACAATTCGGAGTCAGACACCACCGCCGAAGACACGGACGACGAACGACACCTCAACCGAGGTCGTCGCATGTCCTCGAAGAGTCTGCGACAAGACGTGCGAGATACTCTGAGGAAGAAAAAACAACAAGCTTCCCCTTTTCGGCGTGCTTTGAGCCCCGTATTTGTGGAGCACGTCGTGGAGCACAAGATAAATGGCACAGCTGGGCGCAGGCAATCGTTCACGCGGTCACGGTCTCCCCACGTTCGTACAGCGATCAATCCTGGACAGAGCCCTAATCAAGCAACCGCTACTCCCATGTCCCATGCTCGCCATCGAGCCCTGCCAACGTCGTGTGCTCTCCTTCCTGGAGAAGTTTCTCTTCATATCCGAGTTCCTTTCAGTGGCATCTTCTGGACATTCTATGCAGACAGCCGACGTCTGGTAGAATCACTTCTCCTCCTCGGATCTTTGTTCTATGCAAACCGGAAATTGGCCTTGGCTTTCACGCTATTACACACACCTACCCCCTCAGTATCATCAGGTAAGACTCTGCAGTGATGACCGGTCTACATGCTCACCCTCTTTACAGAAATAAGCATACTCATACTCACTTGCATTATTTATATTATTTGGAGTCATTCTACTTTCGTCAAAAAGGTACCTTCTCCACCCCCTTCTGATGTGGACGACGCGTATGCCCCATCTCCTCGCATAGAATCTCGGGAAAGCAAACGTGGTGGTGTGCGTTCCTTCCCGGGTAGAACACATTTCGGGTTTGTATGGATGAGTGTTCCCAAGAATTTCAGGTGCGACTATCCCCTGGAATCTTTGCGTGTCGCTCAAATGATTCAGGGATTGTTCGGACGATGGTGCAGTGACAGGGCTGTCATTTGCACCCCTCATTGCAGTCGCCCTGTTGACCTCCTCACTCCGCCAAGCTGCATCGCCTACCCCTACATTGTTACCCCCTGACTGGCTGATAGAAGCTCCTGGTGTTCTAGACGCGCCGTTGTCCACCCTGAACACCTTAATGTTGTCTAGGCGTTGCCTGGTCGATTATGCAACCCTCTGTTCATTCATTCTCCTGGCCCAGATCTTTTCCTCATCGTGGTACGAAGCAAGGTACCGCAAGACAAGGAACGTGCCTGAGGGTGAGCGCGGATCAGTCCCCCGCAGCGAAGTCAGACGGACGTGGACCTATTGGATATATTCATATGTCCTCACCGTGGTTGCGTTATTGGTCCGATATGTGCTCGCAAAGAGTAATATCGGGCTATGGCAGAGTGGGTACCTTTTGATCACGTGTATCAGACCGGCTTATCGAGGTGTACAGATCTCAGCTATTTCGATATCACCGTAGGCTCCGTGTTCTTTCAATTCTGTCTGTATATCGCTTTACGACTGGCTCATGGAGGTTTCACCCTTGGTGAGCTGGCCCTTGTATGTTTTGGTGGATTATCTTTGGGTACAGAGCTACTCAATCTCACGAGAGCACTAGTGAGTGAATATGTAGACCGTAGATGAAATATGTATGCTGACCAATTCCGACCAAGTTGTGGCCAAAGAGGACACCTTTCATCAAGACCTACCGCCTCCCAACCCCCCTCCTTATTTTTCAGATCGCCCTGATAGCCGGATCATTACTCACAGGGTTCTTGCTTTCTCCGCTGCTTGCACTATCTCGCCATATAGCTCAGCGGCCTGTTCGTCGCCTTCGATTTCCTGACGAGAAACCCAGACATCGACGAGCACTGGCCGCAGCATTCTATCTTGGTTCAGTTATCATCGTGGCCGGCCTCATTGGATCATGGACGTGGTTAAGCCTCGGTAAACGCGACCCGTGGTTATGGGCGATCTTTTGGGTACTCCAGGGCAAGAGAAAATGGAGCCGGCCGCTTTTGTTGGTCTACTGGGCGCTACTCGGTAGTATAAGTGTTGCGGCATGGAATCGACAACTATCGAGGTCTCGGAGGTACAAGCCACGGAACACTACGAGTAACTTGGGAGACAATGGAACCCATTCAACGCCGCCCATTCAAACGCAGAAATCTACAGAACCACACCCACCGGCCAGCTCCGCGACGGCAGGCTTAGGGCTTGCGTTTGCAAACTTGCCAAACCTTCCGAATTTGCCAAATGGGACGCAGGTCGCGACGGATTTACTAGACGCTGCTGACAAACACGTTCCGACGCTGAGTCTAAATGCGCGTCGCAAGTTCTTCCATGGGTTGGCGGTGGTGATGTTTTTGCCCGGGGTAGCAGTTGACGTCAGTGGTGCCTACTCATCGTCATAAATGATGCTAATGACGCGAGACAGCCGGCATTTGCACATTTGTCATTTAGCGCTGTATTTGCCTTGTTTGTTTTCGCGGAATATGTGCGGTACTTTGCCGTGTACCCGTTTGGAGCCGTTGTGCATCTGTTCATGAATGAATTCCTGGACCACAAGGACCGTGGGACGGCCATTTTGAGCCACTTTTACCTGCTGACGGGATGCGCGGGCTCTGTGTGGCTTGAAGGGTGAGTGGAATGACGGCTTGGAAGGTCGGATGCTGATGGACACGGTGCAGGCGGTCGGGGATCCTGATGTATACGGGCATTCTGGCAGTGGGCGTTGGGGATGCACTGGCGTCGATCGTGGGGAAGCGGATTGGAAGGCATCGGTGGTCAACGAGTTCGTCGAAGACGATCGAGGGGAGCATTGCATTTGCGGTGTCTGTGATAGGAGGCGCATGGGTTCTGCGTGTGCTTGGGCTTGCAGAACGGTTCTCGGTATGCATGTCCATTAAGTCTGGAACTAATGCTGATGGGCTGGATCTAGATGTCACGGTACGGGGTTGTTGTGGTACTATCATCGGTGTTAGAGGCGGTGTCGGAACAGAACGATAATTTGACATTGCCATTGTACATGTGGAGCATGCTTGTTGTCGGAGAGGTGTAGGTGGGGGGTCATGTGACAGGGTAGTGGTATTGGGCAATGTATTTTCGATTTGAGATATTAGCAGCGAGTGACATTGCCAGTGCAGTGGTATGTTTTCACTTCTCTTTCTACTGTCGTTCCATGCTCGCTAGTAAAACCACGTGATCATGTCCACCCCCTCAAAGCTGGTCCTCCTACAGGATCCCTCCTTCCAGATGCCCTTCCAGCTCTTCCCACACCCAGAGCGCACACGAAAACTCTCAAGACCCGCAACCGCCTCCATTCTACACAGCGCTCCCTCCTTTGTCCTCCCCGCCCCCCCTTCTGATCACCACGTATGTCCCTCCTCTCTTTCCCCCTAACGTATGCCCACCCTCACTCAGCCAACCCCACCCTGCGATGCATCCGACCATCTCCCTCGCTCCGATCCCATGAGCGGTATGCATCTCCCCACATCCCCGGCTTGAATTGACCTATGCCCTGAAAGATGCCTCCCCCTCCGACTATGACTGGGCATCATTCATGTCCGCTTACGCAGCAGGCCAGTGGAGTCCCAGCCGCACACCACATCCCCCTCGTTCCGTCTTCGAACACCCCTGGCCCACCATCCCGCCCCCATCCTCAGATGGCCCTACCTTGGCATTCCCCATCAAACACAGCCAATGTCCTTCGGAATCGCCGGTTTCAACCGCTGACCCCGTCGGAGAGAAGGATCCAAAGAATCCACTCACGGTTTCCCCGGAGAAGCAATTTGCAAAGCTCCCTCCACCGCCAGCTTCATTGATCGGTCGTCGCTTCCGTAAATCGTTCAACGATCTTAGACAGACGACTGGCCATACCATGCAGCTGTCTCTCGAGGGCGCACAGGGCTTGACTATGGCACCGGACGCGACCACTGCGGCAGCTACCATGCGTTGGGCTGCCGCCAGAGTAAACATATCCCCGCTGGCCTTGCCGTCTCCCGAACATGAACTCACTGACCCCATGCGTGGTGTACATGCTGCCATCCCCGGTGCCCATCCTCCCGAGTGTAATCCTACTACACTCAATCCAACAACCCCTGGAAACAACCGCAAAACGCGTCTAGGTAGCTTTTGGGAAGGGACTCAGGATGTAGACGACGATCTTGATCGACCCCATGGCTCAAACACTGCATCCCCCACTCGCTCCGCACAATGTAGTGATTCTCTCCCTCTTGCAGATCCGACTTGGAATATGTCCGTCGTACCTGCTTCCGCACCTCTGTCGCGACAATCGCCAGATGAACACCCCGAAGAAGATTACTTCACAGCTACAGCATCCAGTTCGCGTGCGAACACCATGGAGACCGACTGCCGCACCACCCCCGATGTGCCTACCGTATGGCAGGAATACGTCAACGTCCAGCGAGACAAGGAGCCTATCGATATCAATGCATCAAGTACCCCCGCTCTGCCACGTAGAATATGTCTCACTCGTCAAACGTCCTCTCCTTTACCGATCTCAATCACCTCGGAGAGAAAACTTCCTGGCGTGCGATCAGTGTCCGAGACGATAAGCAGCTACAGGATGGGACGTTCCGCCAAGGAGGAACAAATGTTCTTGGAGTTGGGATACCTTGCCCCACCTAACCCTCCAGACGAGCTCGAGCGAAGACGCGCACTCTACAAGTAAGTACCCGCCGGACACAGACATCCCACAGTGACATTATTACGAGTGGTCACTAGATTCAATATCTGGAATACTGCCCCCGACATCAATTTCGACCGGATTGCTCACTTGGTGAAGCTCGTGTTTAACACTAAAAGTGTATATATCTCCCTCGTGGACGGTACAGAACAGTGCGCCTTCGAGTTAAGCTTCCACGCAACTCTCCACTAATTTGAATCTACAGGTGGTTCAAGTCCCAATGTACGTGATTCAAGTGTGCCGCATGCCTCGTCAGTCATCCGTTTATGTAGCAGGCGGAACGTCATTCACGCGTTGCCCGCGCCTGACTTCGTTTTGTGCTCATAGCATTCTGCAGCGGTAAGCTTTTGCACGCCGTCGATTTATGTCTTCTTGATATTTCACAGGTGTGATGAACCTACCGTTATCTTGGATACGCTAACAGATTGGCGCTTCGCGAAGAACGTGCGTGAGAGTGTTACCGGTGTTTGTATGTCTCCAACCGTTGATGCCTGTCCAGCCATTTGTGACCGGGGGTCCGCACACTCGCTTTTACGCCGGTGCGCCACTGCGGACTCAGGAAGGGTATAATATTGGAAGCCTTGCCCTAATTGACGACTCACCAAGGCAGGATTTCTCGCCTCGTCAGCGACACACTCTCAAGGAATTCGCGGTAAGCAAGCCATTCGACACTTTTTGCAATATTGACCTTTTGCAAGGCCGTCGTAATGCGTGAGATGGAATTGTGGAGAGACAAGGTTTGACTCGGAGCCCCTCAAAATATCAGACCTTTTCGATGACGTTAATTCCGTAGATCCAACTTCGCATACGAGACAAGATCCAAACATCTGTAAGAGTTCTTGTTCAACATCAAGGCATTCCTGTAATGCGTTCCTAGATGGAACATTTCAGCAGAGAATGTCTCGAGATCGATCAGCAAGAGTCCAAGCATGCCGATATGTACACCTCGGCATCCATGGATAAAGTATACGACCGCGCGGCAAAGCTTGTGAAGCGCACGTTGGACGTCGAAGAGGTCCTAGTCATGGATGTCTCGCACTGTGAGGTACTCGAAACACTCAGTGCCGAGGCAACAGTGTCGGTAGTAATGCACCACGGTAATGCCCAACGCGCGACTTCACGGATACTTACCGCAGATGAGCAAAGCAAGCTTAACGCGTTCTTTGAGCAATTCCCAGATGGCAAGATTTCGGAAGGAATTCTGCCCGTTTGCTTTCGCCCCTTCATACCAACTCACATTCAGTATGCTTTGAGTGAGTGCTCAGAATTCGTTGGTAGTCACATCTATTAACTTATCTCGATACAGCGGTCCCTGTCTTCAATATTGACAAACGACCTTTCGCACTAATATGCGCCTACAACGCTTCCGATCCATCGCGGCGTTTTGTAAGTAATGGACGTTGACTGTCTGCACGTGCACTGTTTGACCTCACCCCTGCAGTTGGAAGGTCATGAGCTCTCCTATCTGCGTGCAATTGGTATTTTTCTACATTTGTGCACGAATGTGTCTAATGTTAGATCAGGTGTAATTATTCTTTCCGCTGTTCTGAAGCGACGCATGATGCTTGCAGATCAGGCCAAAAGCCTATTTATATCAAAGTTTGGCTTTTTTATCCGACCATTTTTCCTGTTATCTCACATGCATACAGTATATCTCACGAATTGCGAACGCCACTCCATGGCGTAAGTCACAGTTTTTGCTCCTTTGTGCACGCATTATTGAGGCGCCATTGAAGATACTGGCAGCCGCCGAACTATTGGCTGACACCCAGTTAAACCACAGTCAAACATCGTTTCTACACACTGTCCAGGCATGCGGTACATCACTTGTGGAAACTGTGAACCACGTCCTGGACTTCACGAAACTCAGCGGGAACATGAAGTCAGGCGGTGTCGACAACGTCATCAGCCGGACGAGGTATGTTGTCATTTACGATTCCGAAAAGTCAAACCTCATATAACATGTTCAGAGTGGATTTGGAGCAACTAGTCGAGGAAGCAATCGATGGGTCGTGGATAGGCTATTGCGCGCGCAACTCCTCCAGGGGTTCTGAGATAGGCAGCGTTTACGCGCCTAATATGAACCAGCGGGCCTCGAGCGTCATGACTGCTCCAGAATCTTCGCAAAGTGTGGAGATCGTCGTTGACGTTGATCATCGCGAAGGAGTAGGTCTTTTGAAATGAAGTCTCGACGCATTTTGCTGACACCAGGGTCACGTAGGGATGGATACTGAAGTGTGACAAAGGTGGCATACGCCGAGTGCTGATGAACTTGTTCGGTAACAGCCTCAAGTTCACTTCAGTGGGCAGCTTCACTTGTTGTCTTCCCGCTTTCGCTCACTGGATGAGAACAGACTGGTTACATTCACGTGTCACTGAAACAACTCTCGGCGCCGGAGGATATCGTGAATGGCACGGTCAAAATCGAGATCTGTGTTAGCGACACAGGGAAAGGCATCAGTCAAAATTTCATCAAGGTCAGTTCCTTCGTCGAAGGCTGGATGCCTGTGATTCACACCTGGTTATCAGAACCACCTGTTCCATCCTTTCTCGCAGGAGAATCCTCTACAGGCTGGCACAGGATTGGGACTTGCGATCGTGAGCAGTATCGTCCGATCACCGAGTGTCGCCGGAAAAGTCGAGGTCCTCAGTGAGGAGAATGTGGGCACAGACATCAAAGTGGTCTTTGAGGCCGAGGTGCTTCAAGAGGGCTCGAGTAACATTCAAGACCCGTTTTTCTTCGACGACAACATACGACCCCCGGTGATCTCCTTCCTCGGCTTCAAAAAACGAGGACGCGGTGCTCAGCTTCTCAGCGAGGTTCTCCGCAAATATCTTATTACTTGGTGGGGTTTCACACCCCAGCGAGAAGGTGCCGAGCTCGGTGAAATCGTCATCCTCAACGAGGACCCGTCACCTATCGTCACTGCCTTCGAGAAGCTGGACACTCATCGCTCGTTCATCATTCTTTCCTCTAGTCGAGGAAGTCCTCGTATCATGGGGATTTGCAACGCGTATGAGAACAATGGTGGCATTTGTCGCGTCGTGCACAAGCCCGGCGGGCCTTTCAGGCTTCGTACCGCTCTGAAGCAAATCCTCCGAGCAAGACAGCGACGACAGCATCGCATCCCGAATTTTACCAGCCCAGTGGCGAGTTCTGAAGATTACGTTTCTCTTCAATCCACCATTTTCGCGGACGACTACCTAGACTCTACCATCGAGAGACATCGCCGTGGGAGCATTGACAACTGGCGAGATCCCGGCCAGTCGACCGTTTTACCCACAAACATTCCTAATGTTACCGTGTCTGGATCCCCGGATTCAGAGAAAGAGTTTGTCTTCCAACCCACGGACGCCGCAGCAGTGGCAGTACCGAGCAGTGGCAACTCAACCTCGACACTCGCGGTGGGTGGTAGCGGAAACATGCTCAAAGCCTCGGCCGCGCCAGTCGATCCGGCCAAACAAAATCGAAAGGTGCTAGTTGTGGAGGATAATAGTATCCTCCGAAACCTACTGTGAGTAGATCTTTTCCGTGGTCGTCTTTCTTCTTACTCACCCGGCCATGACCTAGTGCCAAATGGCTCACCAAAAAGGTATACCACATGTATGCGAGTTGGGCTGTTATCTTACATCGTTGCAGGGCTTCGAATATTGTGAAGCTGTAGACGGTCGTCAAGGCGTTGAGATCTTCCAGGCTGATGGCCCATTCGAGTGAGTCGTGATTCTTGTCGTCGGGGACTTAACCTTATACTGGCATAGCGTGGTGCTATTAGATTTATCAATGCCGGTCCTTGATGGTAAGGTGTCTTTCCTAGTGTCAGTCTATCAGCAGTCACGTTCGTTTCTCGGTAGGAGTTGGTGCCACCGTTCAGATTCGTCAGATTGAGCGGGCACGTTCGAGTCAACAGTCGAGCGTAATCCTGGCACTGACAGGCATGTCCTCGCTTGAAGATAAGCGGAAAGCATTCGAAGCTGGGATGGACGGATAGTGTGTCATGTTGATCCATACATCTACTTGTTGATCACTGACCATGATGTCTAGTCTTGTCAAACCTGTCGCATTCAGAACATTAGATGACATGTTCCACAAACTGGGACTCGCTTGACCCTCCACGCATTCACCATGTACACATACAACATCCTTGCACCATCGGACATTCAACCACCTGTTAGAAGTTTTTGGGGGACGGACACCTAGCATCCATCATCTGTACCACACCTCTCACGAACGACTAATTTCCTGTCGTCCCCCGTCGTGTCTCATCATCACAATGTCGATCGCTTATCATGCCTGCTCTGTTATACCATCTCGCTGACTGTTTGTTTTGTACACCCAAATCCCTTATAATTCTGTTTCCAAGGATGTTTTTCCTCTATCAGTTATTTCGAGTCATCGCTCACTTGGAATGTGTTGGCTGGTTAATAGTATAACGTTTTACATTTGAGACCTTATCGGAGACAAGGTGGCCGTGAGAAGGACGTCTGACAGGCTGAAGCCCAAGCGACGATTGAATCTCATACTCTGTCGAATTCTGAATTTCATGTCATGGTACCTAGGCTCGAGCACTAGTACATGTGAGTCGTCAGTCACTCAGTTCACTGGGACAACTTGAATCGGTATTTTGAATCAGGAGAGCAATGATATAATCCTGCCCAGATAATGGATTATACTGTAATCCATCATCATTCGATCAACACTCTCAGCAGGCCTGGCACACAACCTGGCGCGCTGCCGAAGTCGGAAGCATGTGCGGCCATGGCGTCACGCTACCGGCAGTGCATGAAACGATGACGAAGACGGGCCGCCTAAGACCAGAGGTCACGGATCCTGCCAGCGCTGCAGTGGGTTTCCGGACAACCGACGTCAGAGTGGAAGCGAAATTCGAACGTGAATTATGAAGCCCACCGCGCTGCACGGAGTCTTACTCCCAAATTATCTCAATTACGCCGTTTGTACGGTCAGAGTTGTTGTTGAGATTGTTCGACTATGCTGGAGTTTGGGCAAGCCACACTGCGAGCAGCAGGTGTGTCGTAATTGCAGGCTAACTTATCCGCAAGGTGCAACTTATAACGTCATGGTTTGACCGCTCTTATGAGAGCTGTGATTGGAGGGAAACTGGCCGAGGAATGAAATTTCAGGGTTGCCTCTGATCAAGTTTCCAAATGGACTATTCCACTCGGCTCAGGTATGTAGATTTGAACCTAAAGGATTCTTACAGCATGACTTACGGAACGGGGACATAATAAATGACGGGTTGGTTTCGGGATAAGTACCTGAAGCGCGGTGTTGCACCGTGCACGTTTCAGAACTCCAAGTCTCTTGTTTGCTCGACATAGTTCTGGTGCACAAGTCTGAGGCGAAAATGATGGCAGAGAAGCCTGCCGAACCAAGCTCACACTCCGGGTTTACTGAGCGACCGTCTGTCTCCCGCAGGTACCGTGATACGCTACCATCCACCTCGTAACTGTTCGACTGACCGTACTCTAGTCTTTTTTCTATCAAAAACCCGGATCCGCCCAAACCCTCTATTCATGACGCGATACTTACCCCAGAGGCGTCGGCTGGGTTTTTCAGTCGATTGTGGTTTATCTGGCTTACCCCCCTACTGTCGCTTGGTTATTCTCGACCTCTCGAAGCACCGGACTTGTACAAACTTTCAGACGATCGCTCCTCGACGCATATTGCCAATGCTATTATTACATCCTTTGAACGCCGCCGCCAAGAGGCTGCTAGATACAACGAAAGACTTGCAAATGGCGAAATCAAACCAGGTGTCAGAGGCCTATGGTGGTCTATTTGCGGTTCACGAGCGGAACGAGAGAAGGCGTGGAGGGAAAGGGACGGAAAGCGCAAAGCGAGTCTCATGCTTGCCATGAACGACAGTGTAAAATGGCCGCTTTGGTCTGCTGGCGTCCTGAAGGTAATTGGCGACACCGCACAGATCACCGCACCTCTCTTGGTAAAAGTAAGCGTCTCCCTTCCAAATTGTACATGGCATTCATTTTGCGGGCAGGCAATCATTTCCTTTGCCGCAGAGTCATATCGTGCGCATATAACAGGGGCACCCACGCCTCCGATTGGTGCAGGCATCGTTCTTGCTTGTATTCTGCTCGTTCTGCAGCTCATTGCATCCTGGTGTAACCAGCACTTCTTCTATCGCAGTATGGGCTGTGGTGTCCTCCTGCGTGGTGGTCTCATCACTGCGATATACTCTCGAGCACTTTTGTTGTCCTCGCGCGCCCGCGTACAGATGACAAATGGCAGGCTGGTGAACCACATCTCCACCGATATATCGCGTATCGACTTTTGTACGGGTTATTTCCATATGTCTTGGACAGCGCCCATCCAGCTCGCTATCTGTCTTGCTCTACTTCTCATCAATCTCGGTCCGAGCGCGTTAGTGGGATTTGCACTTATCTTACTCACGACGCCGATGAACACGATGGCAATGAAACGTCTCCTCTCTCTCAGGAGAAAGAGCATGGTCTGGACCGACAAGCGTTCCAAGTTACTCCAGGAGATGCTGAGCGGAATGAGGGTGATCAAGTTTTTCTCATGGGAAACACCTTTTTTGAAGCGCATCGCTGAATATCGCCAGTTTGAAATGGCGTCCGTCACTTTCCACTTTATTGCTATCGTGATTAACGCTGGTTTTTAGGTACCTACGGACTTTGGTGATCCTCCGGACGGCTCTGAACTCGATCGTAATGTCCATGCCAACGCTAGCCACCGTGCTCGTGTTCGTTACTTATAGCTTGAGCGGTCACTCGCTCGACGCTGCGAACGTTTTCTCTTCTCTTACCTTGTTCCAGTTAATGAGAATGCCACTCATGTTCCTTCGTGCGTACGCCTGTCGTTCCTTTAAGTTGACCTGACCAACACTTGTACAGCTATGTCACTCAGCTCCATCACAGACGCTGTCAACGCGTGCAGCCGTCTTTACGAGGTTTTCGAGGCCGAGACGGCTGACAGAATGCTGGTAGTTGATGAGGATTTAGATGTTGCGCTCAGGGTAGAAGGCGCAGACTTTACCTGGGGCAGTCCTCCTTCAAAGCCTGAAAAATCCAAGGCAGACCGGAGTGAGAAGGGTCCGCGGAACAAGTCGAAATCGGCGACGAGGTCGTGTCCGCAACCCGTTGACGAGGGTACTATCTTCAAACTCAGAGACATCAACATGGAGATCCCCCGTGGCCAGCTCGTCGCTATTGTTGGCGCAGTTGGGGCGGGCAAAACGTCACTACTTCAAGGCATCATTAGTGAGATGAGTCGAGTCGCTGGTACAGTAGAGTTTGGTGGTGCAGTGGCGTACTGTGCTCAGACAGCCTGGATTCAGGTACGATTTGTTCAGGTCACCACCGTGGTAAGGACTGACGCTTTTGATATAGAATGCTACTATCCGAGACAATATCTGCTTTGGACGGCCATTCGAGGAAGAAAGATATTGGAAGGCTGTTCGTGACTCTTGTCTAGAACCGGATCTGCAGATGCTGCCCAACTACGACTTGACTGAAGTTGGGGAGAAGGGCATTTCCCTCTCTGGTGGTCAGAAACAACGCATCAACATTTGCCGGGCTATATACCGTAACTCGGATATAATGATCTTTGACGTTCGTATTCTTTTCTTCGTATGAAGATGTTGAGCATGACATCAGTGCTCACTAGGATCCTCTTTCCGCACTGGATGCCCACGTTGGAAAGGCTGTATTCACTAACGTGCTCAAGAATGGTACAGCAGACAAAACACGGATCCTTGTGACCCACGCGTTGCACTTCCTCCCAGAAGTTGATTACATTTACAAATTAGCCGATGGCAAGATTGCCGAGCATGGTACCTTCGATGCATTGATGGCCAATGACGGTGCATTTTGCAAGTTTATACAAGAATTTGGATCGAAAGAGGATACCAGCGAGCATCCTGGACAGAAATTTGAACCATTTCACGACAAGACAAAAGAGCAAAAGGGGACTGTTAGGGGCAAACCCATGATGAAAGAGGAAGTGCGCAACACGGGTGCCATTTCATGGGGAATCTACCGGGAATACTTGTCCGCTGGAAATGGCGTTGTTATTATACCGGTTTTGGTTCTGTCTGTTGGATTGATGCAAGTCTCGAGCATCACGTCATCCTATTGGTAGCGTTCCCCTCCTTTGTTGCGATCCATTGCTCATCTTAGTCACTCCAGGCTTGTTTACTGGGAAGAACAGAAGTGGGGCTATTCAGAAGACTTCTATGTATGTCACTTACTTCACTTCCCGCACGGGTGCTCAGGTGTGACTTGCAGATGGCAATCTACGCTGCCCTAGGGGTCTTACAAGCAATATGCAGCTTCTTCATGGGGGCTTCCTTTGCGCTACTGGCTTACTATGCTTCACGAGAGCTGCATGAGGTGAGTCTAGTGGTATGTTGTGCTCTCACTAGCTTATTCCATACCTATTTTTTCAGAAAGCTGTAACCCGCGTCCTCCATGCTCCCATGAGTTTCTTCGAAACAACTGTGAGTCTTGAGTGTTGCTATCGCTTCCACATCGCCCACCTAACGTCACCTCTCTGATAGCCGCTTGGCCACATCACGAACCTCTTCGCCAAAGGTATGTTTAACGACCTTCCAATTCTTTCCACTCAGCCACTCCACAGATGTCGACACAATCGATAACCTCATCAGTAACTCTTTACGTATGCTGAGTGCTACTGCATGCAATATTCTCGCTGCCATCATTCTTATATCCGTTGTCTTACCCTGGTTCACATTAATCGTCTTTTTTGCATTGGTTTGCTATTTCTGGTTCGCGACATTCTACCGAGCAAGCGCAAGAGAACTGAAGGTATGGTGCCGCTTTTGTTGTTGGAAATATATTCTGATCAACGCTCGTGCGATTGCAGCGACTCGGTATGCATGAATATAAATTGTTGGGTTGTTGGACTGACAACAATCCCAGATGCAATCTTGCGAGGTTCTTTGTACGCTCACTTCTCTGAATCACTGTCAGGATTGTCGACGATCTTCGCATATAACGAAACAATGCGATTCGATAAAGAGAACGCTGAGCTCGTTGATATCGAAAACCGGTCGGTCCCTATTCAGCTAAGCAGGGATTGCTATTGAATATATATCGCTGGTCCCTCAGAGCTTACTGGTTGACGATTGCAAATCAGGTAACTGCCTTCTAGTGGCCATGGGGGTAGCCAGCTGACTTGTTTAACTAGCGATGGCTCGGTACCTGCTTGGACTTTCTTGGAGCTATCCTTACTTTCTCTGTCGCTATTCTGACAGTCGGTACCCGCTTCAGCATCTCGCCGGGACAGACTGGTTTGGTTTTGTCCTACATTTTGACCGTACAGCAGGTGGGCCCTCCCCAGGAATAATAGGAGACTAGTGAACTGATTCGCCAATCAAGTCGTTCGGATGGATGGTTCGTCAGTTTGCAGAGATGGAGAACAATATGAACTCTGTGGAGCGAATTGCACACTACGCCAACGAGGTGGAACAGGAAGCCCCTCACCACCTCGAAGACAGTGTAGCTCCTCCTTCCTGGCCCCTCGAAGGCCGAATCGTGATGAAGAACGTTTTCATGAGGTATCGACCTGAGCTACCTCCTGTGCTGAAAGGATTGAGCATGGACGTTGCCCCAGGAGAAAAGATTGGCATTGTTGGCAGGTACTGTGGATCATCGAGTGATGTTGATTCTTTCATTGACGAACTCGTAGAACTGGAGCTGGGAAATCCTCGATCATGACGGCGCTGTATCGACTCGTCGAACTTTTATCAGGTAGCATTGAGATTGATGGGATCGATGTTTCCAAAGTCGGACTGGAACAACTCAGGAAGGGGCTTGCAATTATTCCGCAAGAACCGGTAAGGCTCAGTGTGCGACATCGTCATTTGTATTGACCGATTCTGCCATACTAGTTTCTCTGTAAAGTCACGTGAATCTTTGTATATCTCGCTTTACTAACGGTTTTTCTAGTCTCGGGCACACTCAGGTCCAACCTCGATCCGTTTGGTTTACACGATGATGCTTGCCTCTGGGATGCCCTCAAACGGGCACACCTTGTGGACACACATGAGGAGCAGCCCACTTTCCCTGAGGCTCAGGTTATCGGTAATCGATTCGACCTGGATACCCCGATCGACGATGAAGGCAGTAACCTGTCGGTCGGCCAGGTAAGTCTCGGCCTATATTTCGTCTTTGAATTGTTGTTGATTGCTGTCCAGCGATCTCTAGTATCACTGGCGCGAGCATTGGTCCTCGAGACGA